>OY796893.1:10243944-10305944 GCA_963680785.1 Diplosoma virens | reverse complement strand
TCACTGGAATTCCTTTGGACCAAAACAACGTAAAACTAATCTCATTGATACTTTAACACATCGAGCCTTAAAAATCTGCTCTAAATCCACATTAAAACATGAACTAGATAATATTCGCTCTATTCTTGTACAAAATGGTTATCCAGAATTCCTTATTGATTCGAGAATTTCTAAAAAACTTTTACGTTTCCAACAAAACACTAAAGAAGGCCCAAAAAAATGTCCTGTCTATGTAAAACTACCTTGGATTGGCGAAAATTCCCTGAAATTTGAAAGAAAAATAAAATTATCTATTAATAATTGTTTTGGAGCGGTCCAACCACGAGTGGTCTTTTCCACCAGACGAATTTTACCTGCTATACATAAAGACGTTCTCCCCACTTTTCAACAAAGTAACGTCGTATACGAATACGTGTGCCACTGTGATAGTCGGTACGTGGGTCGAACGTCTCAACGTTTGCAGGACAGAATCCGCCAGCATGTGCCGAAGTCTATTCGGAATAGAACCAGTAAAGAACGTAAACAACCAGAACGTCCAGGTAAACTAGCTAATTCAATACCGCACTGTGACTCAGCGATTGGAAACCATTTGTTACATAACCAAAAATGTGCATCTCACTATAAGGACAATCAATTTTTTATTCTCTCTAAAGCACGATCCGATTTCCACTTATCAGTCTTAGAATCAATTTTCATCACTCTTCGAAAACCTAATTTGTGTAGACAGAAAGAGTTTGTTTACAAACATAAATTGTTAGCATAATTGTAAAAATTTTCTTTTTTAGTTCCAAATTTTAACACAAAGCTTGCATAATTTTGTTCCTTTTTTTTGCCAAAAAATTTCTTACCCTGACGAAACGTGATTTTATTTATTAATACTTTTCAATTATTATAACTATTATTAACCTTAATTTTTAGCCAATCAGAATCAGCTTTATAACTTTTGAAATACTACATTCAGTTCTGCAATTCATTCTAGCGAAACCTCCTGAAGAGAGCTAGACGAAAACGTTCGAGTTTTCAAAACAGCCTTTTTTAAGGCTACTTAATTAACAAAAGAGCTTTAAATGAAGCATTTGTTGTTAAAAGCTATTTTAAAATTTTGTACCAACAAAAAACTTTTTAAATATTTTCGTCGATGGTACAATAAAGAACAATTGGAAGAACTGAACAATGTGGTCAAAATTCGAGGTAAAATTCGAACTGCAAAACTTTCTATTGAATTTTTGAAAACTTGTCAAGCTCAACATGTAATTCCCACATTTACGTCACATCGCATTAAAGCAGCCAAGGTAAGACAAACTTCTACTATGGAACGAGCTTTTCTTTTGGATGAAATTAGTAGAAGTAAGATTAAATTAGAATCTTTTCGTTTAATCTACTTAAAACTCTGGTCCAAAGTACGACAATTTTTATCTTATTTTGATTGGATTCGCTTTTGCCGGTATCTTGCTAACATTGAACTAATTAAACAAAAACAAATTCGCACAAAGCATTTTAATACCATTAATTGGCTTCGTCGTCAACGCTTTGGTTCGTCTAATCCTTCTGGTAAAACTATTTGTAATTTATCTAGTTACAATCTTTCCGAAATTGAAAAGTTTGTTTTAGCCTATGGTCTAGAATTTTGCCTTCCGCCAACTAATATTAAACGTGAAGAAGTATTTGCTGAATTTGAAATTTTATTTGCTCAATTATTACATCATAAACCAAAAAGTATTGATGAACTAAGTCTTCTTAAAGCTAAACTTAATGAATTAGCACACAGTTTTTGTGGTTCTCCTATCGATGTGACTAAATTCCCCTTTGATTCTGACTGTCTTCAAGCGATTAAGTCTCTACGTTCTAATAAACACATTTTAATTACTAAGCCTGACAAAGGCTCTGGAGTCGTCATTCTTAATAGATCAGAATATGACAAAAAAATGGTAGCCATTCTTTCTGACGTAACTAAATTTGAATGCCTTGGGCCTGCAAATGAATTTGATAATACTGCTCAAAATGAAACCAAACTTCAACGTCGTTTACTTCAATTAGTTAAAAGTGATGATCTCCCGAAAACCGTTTATGAAGTTATTAGACCCACCGGCTCACAACGACCAAGAATGTACGGCCTTCCAAAAATTCACAAACAAGATGTGCCTTGCCGTCCTATTCTTTCGATGATTGGATCTGCCCAACATGAACTCGCTAAATTTCTCGCCGCCTTATTACAACCCGTATTAGAACTCTACTCAACTAATTGTATTAATGATTCCTTTTCTTTCGCTGAAATGATACAACAACTCAAAGTAAATTCTAATGATTCAATTCTTTGTTCATTTGATATTTGTAGCTTATTTACTAACGTACCTTTAGCAGAAACCATTGAAATTTGTACTAAAACACTTTACGACGGTCACCTCCCTACTCCAGTTATTCCTAAACATGTTTTTATTGAACTGATGAAAACTGCAACCACTTCTGTTGAATTTAGCTTTAACAACATTATGTACAGGCAAATTGATGGAGTTGCTATGGGTAGTCCCCTTGGTCCCGCTCTAGCAAATATATTCGTTGGCTATTATGAATCAAAACTTTTCAATGAAATTTCAAAACCTACCGTATACTGTCGGTACGTTGATGACACTTTTTCCCTTTTTCACAAAGAAACTGAATTCCAAAAATTTTTAAATTGTCTTAACTCGCTTCACCCCTCCTTAAAATTTACCAATGAAATTGAAACCAATAATTCTCTGCCTTTTTTGGATGTACTTGTTACGAAATCTGACAATAAATTCATCACTTCAGTCTATCGAAAGCCCACTTTCACAGGTCAATATATTCACTGGAATTCCTTTGGACCAAAACAACGTAAAACTAATCTCATTGATACTTTAACACATCGAGCCTTAAAAATCTGCTCTAAATCCACATTAAAACATGAACTAGATAATATTCGCTCTATTCTTGTACAAAATGGTTATCCAGAATTCCTTATTGATTCGAGAATTTCTAAAAAACTTTTACGTTTCCAACAAAACACTAAAGAAGGCCCAAAAAAAAATGTCCTGTCTATGTAAAACTACCTTGGATTGGCGAAAATTCCCTGAAATTTGAAAGAAAAATAAAATTATCTATTAATAATTGTTTTGGAGCGGTCCAACCACGAGTGGTCTTTTCCACCAGACGAATTTTACCTGCTATACATAAAGACGTTCTCCCCACTTTTCAACAAAGTAACGTCGTATACGAATACGTGTGCCACTGTGATAGTCGGTACGTGGGTCGAACGTCTCAACGTTTGCAGGACAGAATCCGCCAGCATGTGCCGAAGTCTATTCGGAATAGAACCAGTAAAGAACGTAAACAACCAGAACGTCCAGGTAAACTAGCTAATTCAATACCGCACTGTGACTCAGCGATTGGAAACCATTTGTTACATAACCAAAAATGTGCATCTCACTATAAGGACAATCAATTTTTTATTCTCTCTAAAGCACGATCCGATTTCCACTTATCAGTCTTAGAATCAATTTTCATCACTCTTCGAAAACCTAATTTGTGTAGACAGAAAGAGTTTGTTTACAAACATAAATTGTTAGCATAATTGTAAAAATTTTCTTTTTTAGTTCCAAATTTTAACACAAAGCTTGCATAATTTTGTTCCTTTTTTTTGCCAAAAAATTTCTTACCCTGACGAAACGTGATTTTATTTATTAATACTTTTCAATTATTATAACTATTATTAACCTTAATTTTTAGCCAATCAGAATCAGCTTTATAACTTTTGAAATACTACATTCAGTTCTGCAATTCATTCTAGCGAAACCTCCTGAAGAGAGCTAGACGAAAACGTTCGAGTTTTCAAAACAGCCTTTTTTAAGGCTACTTAATTAACAAAAGAGCTTTAAATGAAGCATTTGTTGTTAAAAGCTATTTTAAAATTTTGTACCAACAAAAAACTTTTTAAATATTTTCGTCGACGGTACAATAAAGAACAATTGGAAGAACTGAACAATGTGGTCAAAATTCGAGGTAAAATTCGAACTGCAAAACTTTCTATTGAATTTTTGAAAACTTGTCAAGCTCAACATGTAATTCCCACATTTATGTCACATCGCATTAAAGCAGCCAAGGTAAGACAAACTTCTACTATGGAACGAGCTTTTCTTTTGGATGAAATTAGTAGAAGTAAGATTAAATTAGAATCTTTTCGTTTAATCTACTTAAAACTCTGGTCCAAAGTACGACAATTTTTATCTTATTTTGATTGGATTCGCTTTTGCCGGTATCTTGCTAACATTGAACTAATTAAACAAAAACAAATTCGCACAAAGCATTTTAATACCATTAATTGGCTTCGTCGTCAACGCTTTGGTTCGTCTAATCCTTCTGGTAAAACTATTTGTAATTTATCTAGTTACAATCTTTCCGAAATTGAAAAGTTTGTTTTAGCCTATGGTCTAGAATTTTGCCTTCCGCCAACTAATATTAAACGTGAAGAAGTATTTGCTGAATTTGAAATTTTATTTGCTCAATTATTACATCATAAACCAAAAAGTATTGATGAACTAAGTCTTCTTAAAGCTAAACTTAATGAATTAGCACACAGTTTTTGTGGTTCTCCTATCGATGTGACTAAATTCCCCTTTGATTCTGACTGTCTTCAAGCGATTAAGTCTCTACGTTCTAATAAACACATTTTAATTACTAAGCCTGACAAAGGCTTTGGAGTCGTCATTCTTAATAGATCAGAATATGACAAAAAAATGGTAGCCATTCTTTCTGACGTAACTAAATTTGAATGCCTTGGGCCTGCAAATGAATTTGATAATACTGCTCAAAATGAAACCAAACTTCAACGTCGTTTACTTCAATTAGTTAAAAGTGATGATCTCCCGAAAACCGTTTATGAAGTTATTAGACCCACCGGCTCACAACGACCAAGAATGTACGGCCTTCCAAAAATTCACAAACAAGATGTGCCTTGCCGTCCTATTCTTTCGATGATTGGATCTGCCCAACATGAACTCGCTAAATTTCTCGCCGCCTTATTACAACCCGTATTAGAACTCTACTCAACTAATTGTATTAATGATTCCTTTTCTTTCGCTGAAATGATACAACAACTCAAAGTAAATTCTAATGATTCAATTCTTTGTTCATTTGATATTTGTAGCTTATTTACTAACGTACCTTTAGCAGAAACCATTGAAATTTGTACTAAAACACTTTACGACGGTCACCTCCCTACTCCAGTTATTCCTAAACATGTTTTTATTGAACTGATGAAAACTGCAACCACTTCTGTTGAATTTAGCTTTAACAACATTATGTACAGGCAAATTGATGGAGTTGCTATGGGTAGTCCCCTTGGTCCCGCTCTAGCAAATATATTCGTTGGCTATTATGAATCAAAACTTTTCAATGAAATTTCAAAACCTACCGTATACTGTCGGTACGTTGATGACACTTTTTCCCTTTTTCACAAAGAAACTGAATTCCAAAAATTTTTAAATTGTCTTAACTCGCTTCACCCCTCCTTAAAATTTACCAATGAAATTGAAACCAATAATTCTCTGCCTTTTTTGGATGTACTTGTTACGAAATCTGACAATAAATTCATCACTTCAGTCTATCGAAAGCCCACTTTCACAGGTCAATATATTCACTGGAATTCCTTTGGACCAAAACAACGTAAAACTAATCTCATTGATACTTTAACACATCGAGCCTTAAAAATCTGCTCTAAATCCACATTAAAACATGAACTAGATAATATTCGCTCTATTCTTGTACAAAATGGTTATCCAGAATTCCTTATTGATTCGAGAATTTCTAAAAAACTTTTACGTTTCCAACAAAACACTAAAGAAGGCCCAAAAAAAAATGTCCTGTCTATGTAAAACTACCTTGGATTGGCGAAAATTCCCTGAAATTTGAAAGAAAAATAAAATTATCTATTAATAATTGTTTTGGAGCGGTCCAACCACGAGTGGTCTTTTCCACCAGACGAATTTTACCTGCTATACATAAAGACGTTCTCCCCACTTTTCAACAAAGTAACGTCGTATACGAATACGTGTGCCACTGTGATAGTCGGTACGTGGGTCGAACGTCTCAACGTTTGCAGGACAGAATCCGCCAGCATGTGCCGAAGTCTATTCGGAATAGAACCAGTAAAGAACGTAAACAACCAGAACGTCCAGGTAAACTAGCTAATTCAATACCGCACTGTGACTCAGCGATTGGAAACCATTTGTTACATAACCAAAAATGTGCATCTCACTATAAGGACAATCAATTTTTTATTCTCTCTAAAGCACGATCCGATTTCCACTTATCAGTCTTAGAATCAATTTTCATCACTCTTCGAAAACCTAATTTGTGTAGACAGAAAGAGTTTGTTTACAAACATAAATTGTTAGCATAATTGTAAAAATTTTCTTTTTTAGTTCCAAATTTTAACACAAAGCTTGCATAATTTTGTTCCTTTTTTTTGCCAAAAAATTTCTTACCCTGACGAAACGTGATTTTATTTATTAATACTTTTCAATTATTATAACTATTATTAACCTTAATTTTTAGCCAATCAGAATCAGCTTTATAACTTTTGAAATACTACATTCAGTTCTGCAATTCATTCTAGCGAAACCTCCTGAAGAGAGCTAGACGAAAACGTTCGAGTTTTCAAAACAGCCTTTTTTAAGGCTACTTAATTAACAAAAGAGCTTTAAATGAAGCATTTGTTGTTAAAAGCATTATCTTAGTTTTCAACTTACAAATAACGTCGACTTAAACACTGAAGGCAGCCTGCTGTGTGTTCAAGTAAAAATTTTAAGTTTTATCCTATTGTACGATAATGATCTTAACATATCGATCATTTTCTTTTGGATATGCAGACGTATGTCGGAAAACAGAATTGGGAGAAATTTCTTGCGATAGATTTTCATATTTCAGTAAGACAATGCGAAAGACAATATACTGCTTTTGTTAGTAAGCTATTGCAAACCCAAACAAAATCAATAATTTTAACTAAATGTAATTTACAACAGAAAGCACTTTATTATAGATAATGACTGTTTGATTGATATTTCAAAATACGCTTTTAACATCCTTCCGAGATAGCCGCCACAAAATGCGAAATACGCAATTTTATGACGGTAGGGTTAGCGTATAAAAATGCTCTAGTCATAAAATGCTCCCGCAGTGAGCATTACTTCTATTCAGACTGGGCTTTTTAGAAAACTTGTACGACTGGCAGGGGAGGCGAGGTGGAAAGTGCCCGCGCTTTTTGTGTGCTCATATTTCGACAATTAGTAGCGCTAAAAGTGACATTCAAGGTTGTATATAGAAAAAGAATTTCATACTCTTTGATAGAGATACTTACCGTAAATGTTATAATAAAATATTATTTCGGATCGAAAAAACGAGTTTTTAAAAGGTAGTCAACTTTTGTAAATTGGCCGAAAAGCAGTGATCGGTTTCAGAAAGTTAAGGACTTTGGCGGTTTGATTGTGATCATATGATTAAAAGTAAAATTCTTTCACAATTGTAATCTCCTTAGGGTGGTTACTGCAGTTCACAGAAGAAGAAACTCTATTTTCAGCAAATCTAATTTATTATTAAAATGCTTCTATCTTAGCAACAACGAATGTTTTCAAAATTCACTGAAATTTTTAAAGAATTTTGAAAAACTTTTCGTACGATAAAAGCCAAAAAACAAATTGAAATTTTAGGTGTCACATCGTACTTTTTTATAATTATTTTAAAATGCTATAATAAGCCTAATTTAAAAAATTTAGTTAGGATTAATCGCTTTGATTAAATTAATTTTTTTGGATTTTTGCAAACTTTTTCTTTTTTAGTAGGTTAGTCTAGCCTACATAGTAGAATATTTTATAGTCAAACTTGACTAATCCTCCAGCGTATATTTTTGAATTTTAAATTTATTGTACATTGAATTATTTACATTTCGTCATGCCCCATGGCTGCCTAACGTCTATTGTCCGCCAAAAGCCAAAGAAATTGTGATTATTTAATCGATCAAATTATTGCAATGCTTTGAATCAATTTAATGACGCGCAGAAAACTCGGAATACATAATTTTTGTCACAGTAGAGATTTTTTGCTTTATATCAGAATAAAACACGCAAGTATAGTCTTTAACTAAATTTGTGGTCCGAATTCCTGTTATTCAAGGTTCATTCAAAAATGACACTTTAAAATTAAGTAAAAACAAAAAAGAAGATACTTTGATTTCTGCACCGATTGGGACCCGCATTAAACTTTTCGACAAAAGTTGGATCATAATGGTTAAAAGATCGACCATCCCTGCGTCAGACTATAAAATAACTTTATATTTTTAACAGTCACTATCATCGAAATGATTTTCTTCCGAGAGTAATTTCGGATTTTAATGTTGATTTGGTCATAACTTACTGTTGTAGCAGATTAGAAACGTTTAAAATGCGCACAAAAATAAAAAAGGAAAACAGTTTTATTTAAATAAAATTTCAATACGATGCGATACAAATTATGCGATGAGATCCAAAACGATGCTGAATTACGCTATGAGATGCTTGCGATGCGATTCGGAAGGATGTTAAATTATGCGTGCGATACGTTGCTTGCGATTTTAAATTGTTTTTAATTCCAAATATACGTACGTGTGCTGCTATATTAAATAAATTCATAACAATCTACTTCTTAACACTTACAAACCAATTCTTTCTCAATAATTCACTGTGTCAAATACAAAAACGATTTACAATAAATAAGAATAAAACGTGCTTAAAGATAATTGTTTTACAAAAAGAATGCGTTTTGATCAACTTGTTCAAGCAGTTCAAAAAAAGAATGCGCGAGGAAA
The DNA here is from genome assembly GCA_963680785.1 of Diplosoma virens. Classification (NCBI taxonomy): domain Eukaryota; kingdom Metazoa; phylum Chordata; class Ascidiacea; order Aplousobranchia; family Didemnidae; genus Diplosoma; species Diplosoma virens. The sequence goes on along the minus strand of OY796893.1, from coordinate 10,297,090 downwards.
AGAAAAGACTTAATTAAAACAAATAGATGGTAACTAATAACAAAGAATCGTAAATAATAGAAAACGGTTCGAAACTCAGGTAATAGCTTGCTGTAACACTTAGACGACACCCCACTTTTTCTTTCAGAATTATTCAATTTATGGTACGAATTTTGACATTACCATAAAAAATAAAACATCGGTACAACCAATTAATGATATTGCACTCAAGCATAGCGCAATATATATTCTATTCAAATGTCTTTTGACTTTGTTTACGTAAATGTTCGATACAGTCCCCAGCATAATTCAAAAGTAGGACGGAAGTCCTTTGATAATTTTCCATTACCTCAAGCAAATTGCGACAAATAATTCTTAAAATTTCATTTTTTAAATGAATCTACGTAGTTCAATTTTTTGGTCATTTTCATTACATGCTCAGTGCAACAAAAAAAATTAGGCTATTTTTTTTTGAGTTATTTCAAACATAAACTTACAGAGGGGACAAATGAACGCAAACCTATCTAGATATTGTACTGTACAAAAAGTAGTATATAAAAATGAAATTGTTATTCACGCCAATCATTTATGCTAAATTTTAATACCGGTGCGTAGTGTTGTAAAATAATTTCCACTGTTTGTTCTTGTTGCAAGCAAAAACATAAAAACTGGAGCAGGGATCTTTTAACTCTGCTACATTTGATGTGTCATTTGCTTGAATAAAATTGTAATTCAAATAACCTCTGTTGGTACGTTTTTTGTTAAGTTCAATATTAACACTAATTATTTTTTGTAATAATTAAGATTTTTATTAGTTGATTTTATTTCAGCAACCTCTTTTTATTTTGTTAAAATTGGTCAAAAATTGGAGTTTGAATAAAGTTTCAAGAAAAACATAGATATTGGATATATACAATATGTAAAGGTCGAATGATATAGACTGACGCTGGCGTATAAAAAGATGATACAATTAATTATATAATGTAAAACTTCAAGCGCATAAATAATTAACGATCTTTCTTCAATTTAATCAAAACAAAACCTGATATTTAAACCGATAAGTTAAAACAATATTTTAACCAATTTTAATTTTGTTTCTTTTTTTATGCACATTTAAACATGATTAAAATTGATGGAAAAAAATAAGACAAAATAAGCTTTATACACAAACCCATCACTCGTTTAAGATTTAAAATTTTTATTAATTATTATTGTATTTCAACTCTATTTACCGTACCTGCTTATTTAATGCTATATACTGTATACGGGCGCGCAAGCAGCCAGAGATCTAGCAGATAATTGCTTTCAGAGATGCCAAGATATTACAGTGGATTGGAATTTTTAATTTACAACTAAAATGCTATTCTACCCAGATTGCACTACTAGCCTGAGTAAGCTAAGCCTAAACAAGAAGTCGCAAAAGGACTAAGTAGTCTTTTACGCACTCCATAGCCAGTACTGGCTATGAAGTGCGTAAAGAGTTCCTAAACCTTTATCTTACTTAAAATTAACTAGTAACAAGATGGGGAAAGTACTGCTAAACACTTAACTATGACAAATGTCAATTTGTGATAATACTACTGTAAATCAAGAAACTCCTTTGAAGCTGCAATCGATACGAAAAACAAAAACTTGTCGCAATGCTTGCAAAAAAAAACTTTCAATGACCCTAGAATTAGACGGAGTACCGCGGTACCAGTACTGGGTACCAAGTACCGACAGGACCGTTAACGGTACTAAAAATTACCGCAGTACTTTAGTACACGGTACTGCCCACCACTGACCGTCAATAACTATGTAGTGCTGAGTTTGCTGCTAACACCGGAATCAAATTGTTCTCTTGATTAAAAAGGCTATTCTCTACGCTAAGAAAATCTTCTAGAGGTCGTTAGATGATTCTCTCTAATCCTAGCTCATAACTATAATTTACCAACTCAGGTTTAAATAAAATATAACCTTTTATTCAAATGATATCAATACAAATCACAGGTCCACAGTGCGTAGGATTTTTGACGGAAATTTTATCCAGTTCAACAAAAACTTAAATCTATAATAACGATTGTACTTGATTAACAAATTTAACGACTTTAACCAGGTGATTCAAAGAACTTAACTATGATATATAAAGTTGTATAAACAAGCGCTTATATAGTGGACATCACAATTAAGCACGTGGCGATTGACATTGAAGGATTTGACTATTAGTGACGTTGATGCATTTCCTAATCCTTGCAATAGCAATGCCTTTCTAATTAGTTCACATAGTACTATTGTTTCTACGGACGAGGGGAATGACTCGTCTAAACCTGCGCAGTCAGGTATTCGAAAATTCAATTTGTTTCGGATCAACAAAGGAATTTAATGGCGTTTGAACGTGATACAAAACAATTTAGGTTATACAATTTTTTAACCAGGAAACTATTTGAAATCAGATTAACAATTTAACTAGATTTAACAAATGATCTTATTCAAATAGAAAAAAATAAATACAAAGGATGAATGGAAAAACACAAACGCAAACAGTGATTACAAAACATGCCTAATCCTACTCTAGCTAAATCAGAATAGCTAAATTTTTTTTGCCTTGTCTTCAGTCAGCAAGACTCAGACCTGTGGAATGGCTACCAAAGTGGTGAAGAATGTTTATGAAACGGAATAACTTTTTCGTGGTGTACGTTGGGTTTGCAAAAGGACATTATTACTTGTACATTCTTGCGCCTCTAATTAATTGTTCTTAATTGTAATTGAATATACCTGATGAGGTCTAACAAGACCGAAACAGGCCTGTAGTATATTATTGCAATTTCGTATCAAATTATAAATTTTTCAATTTAATTTTCAATTTTGTGCTATTTGTTTTGTGTTTGACTAGGTGCCTACAACTGTAGGCATTTTAGATCCGCGTCACCAAATAAACTTTGTATACTAGCTAAATCAGCGTATAAACAAACACTAACCTAACCCTAAACTAGCTAATTTAAATTAACCAAGTTAAAATGGATGTAAAAACTCAAATAATTTACGGCGCTATAAACTGAAGGAAGTCAAACAAAGAAAAATTCTAAATTAAGAAATACTGTGGAAAGGTAACTTAAACAAAGCTTTTTAAGAACAAAATTCGCGCCGCGAGAGAACAAACAGAGAGAAAACCAATTGAAGCGCTTAGTGCAAAAAGTACCTAAGTCACATAATGTAGGTTTTGAGTAATAAGCATTTAAACTTTTTACATGTGCGGTGAAATCGCTACGGAAGAGCTTTTTCTTTCGAAACTTGCTGGTGGATAGCATTATGTTAAAGCTTACATTGAGTGAAATTAGGAGCCGGCGCCGTCTCATTATGATCAGATATTTCATAATTAATAATATGGACTTGGGTACTTTTTGCACTAATTCGCGGACTTAGGTACTTTTTACACAAACAAACGGACTTAGGTACTTTTATTGAAAAAAGAAAAGGCCAAACGCTAACATTGTTATGTCGTTTATAGTTTTGGGTTGTTTCAATTGATTTTAAAGTAGAATTCGTTTATAGCGGCTTTGTCTATAACGTCACATTTTGCTCGATCTCTTCATAATTTTTACATGCATTTTGATTGGCTTATAACGTCAATTTGGCTAAAATGTTACTTTTTTGCAATCCTCTATAAGTGCTGGTATATAAGCAAACCTTACTGTAGGTATGTTATTGAATGGTTATGGATACCTTGGTGGGGAACTGACCTCCTGGCCTATGCTTGAAAACTATATTCGAGACAAAAACTGCCTCGTTTCCATGGGCATGTTTTAGAAACATAAAGTTGATTGCTCAAGTTTTCTCATCACGTGGGGTAACTAGTTTAGAAGTGTGAGGTCTGTGGAGTACAGTAGAATGCGCTTATAGCGGCTTCTTCTATGATATCAATTTGTTCATGTTGTTCTGCTAATCTGCTTCGTGGTTTGGATACCCCATATACCTTCATCATAGCATGCTATATTGCTATAGCTTACAAAATCTACAACAGTTGAATATGAATCACTTGTTCGAATGCAGTGTCAGTATATTACAACAAAAACGTTACACGGTACACAAATTAGGTCACAAAAAGTGTATCCGAAAAGCACAGAAATGGAGGTACAATAAAACACATTAGCTTGCTTGCAGATAAGCTTGTGGGATGCTGCTTATCATCTCCGAGTCCGTATGTCTCATTCAAACTCATCTTCATCATTTATTTTTCCATCAGCAACCCTAAGAGTGTCATAAAACTTCACATCTGGGGGGAGAGTCACATACTTCAATAGTTCTTTCACATCATTAACCTTTTCTTTGCTAATGGGCAAGTACGTAATATAAGCAGAGTGAAGCAAAGCAGGTCTCAAAGCAGCTATCAAACTTGACAAGTTTTTGCCACGTTTTAAAACAGGCATTTCAATGACACTTTCTCCAGTCATCGTGTAACGACAAGTAGGTATGTGCCCCCTTCGAAATAGCAGCCCTCTTACAGTAGCAATGCCTTTTGGTGCTTTCAGGAGAGGTCCCAATGCTCGTTTGTAATCTTTTACATCAACAACTGGCGTACCATCACGCTCCATGTTGTCTGTCAGCGGATGCTGGACAAAAACCACTCGGAAAGGATTTGAAAGATCGGTTTGTTCAATCAATTTAACCCACTCAGAGGGTTTAACCACTTTATCTTTCTTTCGTTTATTTTTTTCTATTCTTCCAAAGTCACGGTCACAAGGCATGTGACTATGGCCAGGTAACGGATAGTGAATGTATATTTCTTGCAGCTTTTGGTGACATTTGGCATAAAAATAAGCAAGCAAAAATTTGTTTTTGTTCTGGGAAAAACAGTTATCTGCAAAAATATGCAGCTTGTTTATTCCAGGATCAAGCATAGAAATATAAAATTCCAGACAAGACAGAACTTCGTTTGGTCCATTCGCAGCAAAATTTTCTGCATATAAGAACATTGTTGCACTCTCATTTACATTGTCATGCATACAAAAGTTATGCACCCACAACTGTCGTTTGTAATATTCCACCGATACATTTGTAACAGGAAGGGGCAAGTTTTTTTGAAAGTCCATTGATATCACTGCTGTATCACTACGTTGCTTAGCAGTTTCAGTCACCTCCCTTAACCGCACATGAAATACTTCACATTTCCTCAAATGGAGCTCATGTTCAGTTTTGAGTTTTTTCGCTTCAGCTTCGTTGCGTTCAAGTTCAGCAGCACGTATTAACACCTGCTGTTTTTCACAGGTGCAGCAAATGTCACTCCTGGGATAGCCGAATGTTATATTATATTCATGGTTGAATATATCATGGTAGAGCGAGTATGTACACCGTGGATTTGAATCTTCGGACAAATACAGTACAATCGATGCATTTTAGCAACATTCAATGATGCATCTAGATACTTTCTATGCACACCCTTTGATCTACTGTAGTGGCTTTCTCTAGCTGGGAAGTTTTTAATGTGTTTCCGAATACTCTCTTTAACGGTGGCCTCAACTTGCACATGATTATCATGTTTTCCTCTTTTATCACCAATTTCATCAGAAAAATTGAGTACTTTTTTCTGCAAGCGTGATCGCTTTATGCCGTGGAGGCCAAGAAATGCAGCTTGGCATACCTTAGTGGTCTTTCCTCCAACAGTGACACTATAGGAAAAGCTTTTTCTTTCAACAGCTCTTCATTTCTGGGGCGTCGACGCACCACATCAGTTCTGATTATGTTAACGCAGCCACGCAGATACAGATTTTGTGTTTCATGGTTTTTTAAACGATTAAAAGAATGAAAAATTTCCAGTTTCTCATTTTCAGTGAAGCTAGTTTAGCACTTGCACCGGCACATTACAGTGCAATCTTGTTGTCTAGGAGGCACTTCCTTTTCACCAGAATGGCTTGTGTGAGCTTTACCTATAAAAAAATGATTATGTTAAGTTTATTAGCCACACATTATGGTGTAACTCTACAACCTTAGTTTTATACAGCACAACGTACACACTACTGGGCTATTACTGACAAGCATTTTAGCCTATATTTCCATAAAAATATGTAATATTGCCTTGAAGCACAAAGTACACACTACTATAGCCTATATTTTCATAAAAAATATGTAATATTACCTTGACTCTTTGCTTTCTTAATCTGGTTTCTTTTCCATTCAGTAGGACATGACCTTCTCTTTCTAGGCTTTTCATTCATGGAAGACATGGTTTGGTACAGGCAGAGATTACAGCACAGTAGGTTACTTACAGCTAGTTATTCTACAAAATATCCGTGAAACGATGTAAAAGTAGCCTAATAACAATCACCAGTTATGAACATAGACCTCACTCAAGCGCAAAGCAGTGCTTTTCACTCCCTCTTCCTTCTGCAATAACAATAACTTTTGTTGTTGTTCCAAGCGTCATGTGACGCGAATGAGCGATTCTTAATCGTCGATTCTGACTTAGGTACTTTTTGCACGAAACGCCTGGACTTATTAACTTCTTGCATAAAATCTACGAGGTTCTGAGCAAACGCGTTGCTGGTTATCTGAACTTAGGTAGTTTTTGTAGCCAAAACATTCCGTGAGTCGCTCAATAAAAGTGTTTGGAGCTACTGGACACCGAAAACCGATTTTGGTGAAAATGTGACTTAGGTACTTTTTGCACTAAGTGCTTCAATTACAATAATTACGCGCCACGAGAGAACGAACAGAAAGAAAACAAATTACAATACTGATTAACTAAGTAGAAGAATTAGCGACGCGAGTTCAAATCCAACCAAAAACGGTAAAGTAAAGTTTTAACGGAAACAAAAAACAATTTAAATTATAGTCTTTTTGCCAAGCTGGAGGTTTTATTGTTCGCCGTCTTGACGGGACCTCACAACTTGGCGCATCATCCGTCGCAACAACTATAATACAACAATGCAAAGCGAACGTAATGAAACTTCAAACAAAATAGTACAATCCTAATCAAAATTAAATAATCCGAACTCAAACAAAAAGATAATTATGGTTTTATCGGAAACAATAACTAATTACGAAATTACAATGTTAAGAAAAAACCAATTGTGAAACAACCAACAGTGAAAAGCCTTAAAATAATCTTATTAGTTTTTTTTATTTGTTGACTTGATCAACTTCAAAATAGATTTTTAATTTTATTGACGCTGAATTTGTCATATTTTCAGAATCCGCATCTGAACTTACGAAAAAATAGGTACGCGTCAATACAACGATGCACACTTTCATGGGCAAAAGCTCTTTTTGGATTCAACTGAAAATAAAAACTAAAAACAAAAGTGAACATTCATTCTTAAATTAAGAAAGTCCAGCGCAATAAAGCGCAAAGAGTTTTTCAAATTAGTGAAGTGCAACGCAAATTGAATATATGGAATCCTACAGCGTAGTGCAACAAGCGCAATGCATTTTTTAAATCATGTTCAGCGCAGCGCGACAAACGCAATGTGATTTTAAAATCGTGTACAGCAGGGGTGTGTAATCTTTTTTAATGGCGGGCCAAATACCAATACGCACAATATTTTGCGGGTTGCACTTTTAAATAGGATAATATTTTACGGACTATTAGTATTGCCAGCGATAAAAATAAAACTGCAATAATATCAAAAACAGTAATACCAGTACTATTCGAAAAAAAATCGTTTAGTTAAAAAACAAAAAGACGTAACTGTATAATCAGAGCAAAATAATACGATTTAATCTTTGTAGAAATAATTCAGTGAGAAATATACAGCTGGCTTTTTTTCTGATCCACTCTATTCAAATTTACTTTAATTGAGATGCTGGCAAGTCCATTTATCAAGTGTTTGTCTGTCATTAATGATAGATAAGGGGATTTCATGAAACCCATTTTCGAAAAATATTGTTCACACAAATAAGTTGATTCAAAAAGTATCATTTTACAAGCCATAAACTTTCTCAAATTTGAGAATTTATTTTGGTCAAGATATTTCCGGTAAAAATCACCAAGATTCATTTCCATGTACTTGGTCTTCAGGTCAGTCCTCTCGTGAAGATAAATCAGTTCCATTTGGATATCAGCGGAGGCTTTGTCAATATCAGTGTGAAATGGTGAAGAAAATATTTCAAATAAATGTTTATGAGATTTGAAATCTTTGAAGCAAGCCGAAAATTCATTAAACAATTTTTCAAGTTGATCTGCAAATTCGGTCTTCTTCTCTGGGCGCATTTCCATTTCTTTTACAGTTGGAAAATGAGAAAGATTTACATTCTGTATGTGTGCATGCTAAAGTCTCAACTTGTTCATAAAGCCTTTTCTGTGCCCGTACATTTCACCCGCATACTGGGCTTTTCGTTGCAGCCTTGTATCGAGTTCATTCATGGAAGCAGTAATATTGACCAAGAAAGCTAGATCACACAACCAACTTTCGTCTTCCATTTTAACCATTGGTCGCCCTTTATTTTTAAATAATAGTTCGACTTATTTTCGCAGTTCGCAAAATCGTCGCAACATACTACCCTTGCTTAGCCAACACACCTAGGAAAAGCAAGCTAGATCTTGATGTTTGGTGTCGAGATCATCCAGAAACTTCTGGAACTGCCTATGGTTAAGTCTTCAAGCTCAAATAAAACTTACTGCCTTAATGACAGGGCCCATGACATGTTTGAATTTCAAGGATTTTGCGCATAGATTTTGTTGATGAATGATACAGTGAAAAATTGCTATATTGTCACTGATATTTTTTGCTTTCACAGCAGATTTCAAAAGACCTACAAATCCAATGCCAGTTCTGGACATGGCTCGAGCACCATCAGTTGCGATTCCGCATAAAGTGGATAGGTCCAAACCAAACTTATCAAAAGCATTGATAACTTCAGAAAAGATATTAGCACCAGTTGTAGTATCTTTTATACACTGTAGTGACAAAAGTTCTTCGGTTTTGTTCAACTCCTAATTGTCCACTTCTTTTATAAATATACAGTGCCGCGTTCTTGACATCGGTGCTTTCATCGATTGCGAAGCTCCATGATACAAAGTTTTTTACTTTGTTTTTAAGAGTGTCACAAATATCCCAGCAAGTTCATCGATGCGCCTTGCTATCGTCCAACGCAATAAACTTATTTTCTCGAACTCCTGTACCATTTTAGGGCACATTTCTTCTGCGACATCAGTAAGGCACGTTTTCACAAAATCACCTTCAGAATACGGCTTCATAGTTTGAGCTATTCTCTGTGCAATTAAGAAACTGCATCGAACTGTTTTTTCTTTATCAGCATGCATTTTTTGAAACATGAAATGCTGGCTCTTCAATTGTTCCTTCAAATGCTTAACTTTCAGCTCTCTGTCACATCCTTTTAGCTTTCCATAAACACTGTCAGCATGTTTTGAGTCATAATGTCATTTAATGTTGTACTCTTTATTAACATTTACAGTTTATTGCAAATCAAATACAAAGGTTTTCTGCAGTGGTTCCCAACCGCTGTGCCGCAACAAGTACACTAGTTCAGTTCAGTTCAGTTTTCTTTTATTTCTGCTCCGCCACATGAACAAAATAACAAAATGTTGAAAAGTTTGTGTGTTGTTAAAGACGGGGTTAGAAAAAGGAAGAAGCAACAAAACGAGTTGACGTTGTGTCTTGCTAATTAGCGATGAAAGGTGTGACTTGTTGTTTAATATAGAAGCAAGGTTGCTTCACCTCATTATAAAATTGTTTAAATAGAAAGAGAAAAAGAAAAGAAAAAAAAAAAATGTATAGGACCGAGGTTATTTGCTTAATAAAACACTGCTATGGGGGCGGTTCAATGGTGGGACCATAGCAGAGTTCGGCTGGATGAATATGATCAGTCCTTAAAAATATGTAAAAGCATGAACATATTCTACCAGCCCAACAGGCAAACAAACCTACAGAAAGAAATCCTGTTGCGGATCATAAGATCATTTCTCGAACAAAAACCTCAGTAAGAAAAATACAAAAACAAAAACATTACACCATTAGTAAAAAAAAAAAAACAAACAAAAAGAACACAAGAACAACATAAGAAAACAATAAAAAAAAAATAAAATAAAAAAAATCAAAAAAAAATCTACAAAAACCGATGCAAAGTAGTAACAATAAATAGTAAAATAAAATTTATGCAATAGCTAAAAAAATTGTTCAGGTAGAAACAAGAGTGATCCTGAAGAACTTTTCTTGAGTCTTTTCTTGACCATTGTAGAGTTGAAGATTTTCAAATTGTTCAGTTGTTTTCCTGAAACACAAGAAAAGGAAGACCAGCAAAAGATATTAAATGATGACCTACGTAACAGTTTATTGGTTTGATTGTTGTTCAAGGAAGAATGCTTTAGATTTTTTAACAAATGTACTTAAGGATTTACATAGTTTTATTTTTTCAGGTAATTCATTCCAAATTTTTGGGCCAATGTATCTTATTGATTGTTTTGTTACTGTGTTTTTGCATGATATAGGTATGATTTGAGAGTTACTTCTAGTAATTACAGTGGAAGTTTTTCTTTGAAATATATTGTTAAATGCTGACGGTAATTGCTTATGGAATGATTTGTACATGAAAATTGAAATATTTAATTTATAGAGTTGTTGTATATTAAGAATATTATCTTTTGTTATTTCTTTGTTGCGTTTTTTTGCGGGATTAGTGCAGATTATCATATTAATAAACTTGTTGCAGATTTTTTGTAATTTATTAAGTAACACAGAGTGTCCATAGCACCAAGTTGTAATGCAATACCTTATATGACTCAAAATTAGTGAATGAAAAAGTGTAAGTAGAGCTTCTTGAGTTAGAAAAGGCTTTACTCTCATTACTGCGTATAGCGATGATTTTAGTTTGCTGATTAGCATTGCCATGTGGTCTTTCCATGTTAGGCGTTCATTGAATATAACACCTAGCAATTTGACTGAAGTGACTCTTTCAATTTGATTTTTTCTAATAGTTAAAACTGAATCTTTTGACAATGTTTTTGTGGTACGAGAGCTAAATAAAATGTATTTTGTTTTTTTGACATTAAGGGAAAGCTTATTTGCTATTAGCCAGTTGTCAATGTTTTCGAGTTCTTTATTTCCTTTTTGAAATAATAAATTATTGTTTTTTGCACTAAGGATGATCGTTGTATCATCAGCAAAAGACAGGTTGTTGCTATATTTGAGACATTTTGAGAAGTCATTAATGTAAATTATAAACAAGAGTGGACCGAGTATTGAGCCTTGAGGTACCGAGGAAGAAATAGGTTCTATATTTGAAATACTTGAATTATAATCAACTTGTTGGGTTCTTCCAAATAAATAACTTTTAAACCAATCATGAACTGTGCCTCTCACACCATAATGATACAATTTATTTAGTAATATTTCATGATTAATAGTGTCAAAAGCTTTAGACAGGTCAAGAAAAATTCCAAGGCTATTCATTTTTTCTTCAAATGATGTTGCTATTTGATCAGTAAGCAGGGAAGTAAGATGACAAGTTGAGTGTCCTCGTCTAAAACCGAATTGATTTTCACTAATCAAGTTAAACTTATTTAAAAAAGAATATAAACGAATATAGACAAGTTTTTCAATTATTTTAGAAAAACAGGAAAGTAAGCTGATAGGCCTGTAGTTAGAAACATCTTTGGGACAACCTTTTTTAAAGAGGGGAATTACTTTGGTGTGTTTAAAGCAAGAGATAAATTTTCCTTGTGATAAAGATTGATTAAAGATGTAGCTAAGAATGGATATTACATTTTTAGGGAGATGTTTAAGTATAAATGAAGGTATACCATCCCAACCTGAACTCAACTTTGGCTTTAAAGTAGATATAATTCTTTTGATTTCTTGTGGGCATGTTGGATAAAAAAACATGGAAGAGGGGTTTGAAGAACCTAAGTAATCTTGATAGTTAGCAGCAGAAGCAGGGAGCTGAGATATCAGTTTACATGAGATAGTAGAAAAAGGTGTGTTAAATGTGTTTGCTATTTCTTTAGGTTCATATATCATTTTTCCAGCTTCTAAGATACAATTAGTTTTACTGATGTTTGCTTTAGTCCTTCCCAAAATTTCATTAATGGTTTGCCAAGTTTTTTTTATATCATGTTTATAATTTTTAAATTTGTTCTTAAAATATTCTCTTTTTTTTTGCTTAATAAGATGAAAATATTGATTTCTAATTTTTAGATACTTTTCTTTTGCTAATAAGTTATTTTTTTGTATATATTTTTTATGTAATCTGTACTTTTTGTGAAGTAAGCTCCAAAGCTCTTTGTCAAACCATTGGCTATTCTGTTTTTGATTTTTTGATTGTTTAAAAAAATTTTGGTTAAATTTATTTAGAAAAATATTTTGAAGGTTTTGAAAAGCTAAATCTGGGTCAGAAGATGTAGCAACATTACTGTAGTCAATATTTTCGAGAGAAGCTTGAAAATTTATTAGATTAGAAGCAGAAAAGAATAAATTTTTGATTGGACAGGATTGTCTTAATTTACCAATTTCAGATATTTGAAAAATAGGAAAATGGTCAGAGACACTATGCACTAATATGCCGCTTGTTATATTGACACAAGTTATATTTGTCCATGGTGGAAGCACAATTATTTGTTAGTCTTGTGGGGCGATTGATTAAAGGAAAAAAATTATTATTAAACATTGTGTCTGTTAAAATTTCAGTGCCAGGGTCTTTTTGGTCAATGAGATTAATGTTTGTATCACCCATTATGTACACATTTTTGTTATGTTTTAATTTATTAAAGACAAAATTGAGGTATTCAAAAAATTTATTTAGAGATTTTGTATCTTTCTTAGGTGATCGATAGATTGTCCCACAGGTAACAACCTTATGGTCAAAGTAAATATCTATGAAAATTGATTCAAAGATTTTTTCATCCATTATATTTAAATCAGAACGTATGTCAAAGATCAGGTTTTTTTTTATGTACAAAGCTACTCCACCACCTTTATTATTTTTAAGAGGATTTGACAAATAAATGTAATTCTTTAAATTTTTGTACTGTCCTGTTGAGTTAGGTTTTTCCCAAGTTTCATTAACTGCAATTATATGTGGACTAAAATCTAGAGCAGATATCAAACACTCAAACTTGGTAAAATTATTGGGGTTAATAAGTGATCTCATATTGATGCATATTGATGAAAAAGTATTTTCACTGGAGTTTTTAAGGAGTATTGCTGCTTCATTTGAGCTTAAATAACTATCATTTCCTAATGAACAAATTTGTGTTTCAGTGTCATTGGATACTTCTGTACAAATTTCTGGAAAAAGTTGGTTTAATTTTTTTGCATCATAGCTATGTTTTTGTTGATTTAGATCAGTTGTAAAAAGGTTTGAAAAATCAGAAGATTCTAAAGCATGAAAAGGAAATAAGGTTGCAGAGCAATTAAGACATAGAGATTTGTTTAAAGAATTTTTTGTATTAGAATGCTTATTAAAACATTGAGAGTGATAGTTTTGATTGCAGGAGTTACAAAGTGAAAATAGTTGTTTTTTTTTAATTTGTTGTTTACATTCAAAGCAAATAATTATTTGGCTATTACTACTACACATCAGTTATATAAACAAACACAAAAAAGAAAAAAAATTTACACAGACAAACAAAAAGATTAACAAAGAGAGAATATCAAAAATAAAAAATGCTAAAATAGCTTCTATTAAATTTATTAAATTAAATGCAAAATTTACTAACAGGTAAAAAAAAATAAAATTATTATGAGATAAGGGTACATGAAACCAGCCAATTTATAAAGATATATTAATAATTTTTTGTATTGGGAAAATTTTTAGTTTAGACTAAATAATAAAAATTAACCAATTCAGTATAGAATAAAAAAGATAGATCATTGTTTTACAGTTTGTGCATAACTGAGTTCACTTTTAATTTTAGTTATATCAATAAAATCATCAATTACCTTTTTTTTATTGTTATGAAAAACAAAAATCTCACCCTTCCAACTCCAAACTGGGCATTGTTTAAATTCCAAGCGAGTTTTCTCTAATAGCTGCAGTCGACGTTTTGTAAGGGATTCTGTGACGATCATTTTAGTTCCTTTGAGAAGTCTTTCTTTTCTATATACTTCATTTTTTTGTGTCCTACGAATGAACTTGACAATAACTGGGGTGCCTTTTTTTGAGGGTAGTGGATGTGCAATGTCAAGATCATTTGCCTGTAAAGGTGAATCAAGTTGTAAATGTTCATTTAAAGTATTACAAACAAAATTTTCTATTTCTAAATACTTCCCCGGTTTTGATTTTGGTACGTTTTCACATCCATGAATGACCAAACAATTTGACCGACTATATTGCTCAAGGTCATCTTGTCTTCTTTCTACAGCAGATAACCTTTTCATGGTTGAATCAATCATCTGCTGCAGTTTTAGGAGAGCTTCTTTCATGCCATTGAGCTCATTCTTTTGTTCATCATTTTTTGATACATCTGTAACACAAATTTTGGAGGCAGCATCTGATCTTGGATTTTTAGATTTATTTTCATAATTTGATTCATAAACTGCCAACCTTTTTTTCATTGATTCCATTTCAATTCTAATCTTTTTTAAATCCTTCATTTTTTATGTTTGTTAGAAAAATAATAAAATTCAAAGTTTTTAATTTAACAATTGAGTACACCCAATAAATTACAAAGAAATTTGGCTTTAAAACTATACACCACCTATTCCATGTACCTTAGCCTTTGAGGCATCAAAAATTTTGTTTGGCTTTTTGGCTTTTTTTGGCTTAATATTTTGGCTTCCAAGTGTAAAGTAGCCATGATTTTGCAAAAAAATTCCGAGATCAAAGATAGATTTTAAGTAAAGACCTTTTTATTATTAATCAATATAATGGGTGTGCCGCAAAAATTTAAATAGTTTAATAATGTGCCGCCATATAAAAAAAGTTGGAAACTATTGGTATACTGCCTGCATTTTCGATGAAAAAATATTCCGAAGTCCATTTTCCATTAAAATTTTGCATCTCTTCCTCTACTTTCCTCTTTCTTGTATCTTTCGAATTTGCGAAACTTGCCATTGTCGAGTGATGACTTAATTGAAACCAAGGTTTTAATTAGCTAAAATCTTGCATATAGGTTGATTAGAATTAGACAAAATCAACAGATATGCTGAAATCAAAATTTACAAAGTTAAAAAAATTAGCTACCACTTGATTCGCTAGCACAACTATCAACGACAAATTAGCTACGCGCTAATTCCTCAAGCCAGGAACGAATAAATCTAAACTAAAGATTAGCAAATCGTCAAAAGGACAAATCTCCAATTAACTAATAATTTTCTTCATCGTATTAATACAAATCTCACTAGATTCTGGAATTTTTCCCAAGAGGCGAGAAGTACAAAAATACAGCAAAATTAACCAATTACAATACATGGAACGTACTAGTAAAAACACACGCAATAGTCCATTTGTGTATAACGTCACAAGCGCATAATATTTAGCTAAAAAATTTGTTTCTTTATTATCTTTGCTGCGCAGCGAACAGCATTCAATTGAAATATATTCTTGCAAAGCGGTTAACTTTTAAATTATTTAACTTTATCAATTTAAGACTTACTCATCAAATTATAAGCGCTATAGGGTCATTCCATGACAAATCGCCACAAAAAAAAATTTTTTTTAACCACTACATCTCCGATTTTGATAAAAATTGGTTTATGTGGTTATCTTATAGCCAAAACTCACTGGTGCAAATATTACGTTTCTACGACTAATCCTTTTTGAGTTATAGGGGGGCAAAGTTTTGGGGGAGCAAAAAAATCCTTTTCAAAAAACCCTTATATCTTCTTCAAGATATGTTTAAATTATAACATGTTATATATGGTTGAAATCAGAAAAGAACAAGGAATTCAAATATAATATCAAACAATTTATAAATATTAATATAAAAAAGTTATTTATTTTTAAAAAACATTTTTCTCCGCCACCCCCCAAGAATTCTGAAAACCCTTAAAAAATTTTTTTGAAAAAAAGTTTTGATTCATAAGCCTTAAAAATATTCAATAAAAACAATGGGTATAGACCGTTTATTATGCTTAACACTCAATACAAATGATTCACTAAAGCAATTTTTAGGAAAAATTTTACTTAATTTAATGGATTTTTTAAAAAAATTTATCCATTAAGTTATTATCTCAGTCCTAAAAACATAAATATGGCAATACTTTTGAACAGCATTCACTTTTTATTGCATTAATAGATACCTAGTTGCTAAACTTGAGATTAAATGATGTTAGGTCTACTTAAATATAGAACCGATGTCCCCCTCATTTTGCTAAAAATACAATGTTGTTGATCGGCATCGGCTTCATTTTAAAGCAGGGAGTTGCAAAAGTAACTTTAATGTTTAGTAGGTATTTAATTCATAATAAGTATGATTTTTAAACATTTTGTATTTAGCAACCATCTGTGATAAACTACTATCTACTCGTAATTTTAACAACAACAACTTTACATGCTCTGTGTTTTTAAATCGAAGCAAAGCTTTTGACATTAATTATGATCATGATAAAGTCTAAAGATACTGGGGTCAACAGTTAGTAATGATGGAAGATGTGAAGAAGAAGTAAGGAGAAGGATCCAAGCAGGATGGATGAGTTGGAGGAAGGTATCTAGAGTTTTAATAGAAACCAAACTGCTTAAAATGAGAAGCAACAGACTCGAGTTTCGCTCTTATTAGAGCTCGTCAGTGATGCATATCTCACTGCGAATCGAACTCGGTACGTGTTGTCTTCCAAGCAGGAGACAACACCACTAGACCACGCGAGCCCGACAACAACTCGATCAAAAGCAGAATTATACCTCATGTTGTTTATAGTATCTAGAGTTCTGTGCGACAGGAAGTTATCAGCAAAGGTTAAGGGTAAAATGTACAAGAGTGTTGTTAGACCAGCCATGCTTTATGGAATGGAAACGGTGGCAGTGACTGAACGACAAATGGGAAAAATGGAAGTTGCAGAGTTGAAAATGGTGAGATGGGCACTGGGAGTGACAAGAAAGGACAAGATAAGAAACGAATACGTGAGAGGGACTGCGAAAATTGCAAAGCTGGGAGACAAACTTCAGAATGTGAGGCTAAGTTGGTATGGACACGTAAAAAGGAGAAAAGAAGACTACGTGGGGAAAAGGATGATGGAGATGGCAGTGCCAGGCAGAAGGAAAAGAGGAAGGCCAAGGAGAAGGTGGATGGATTTGGTGAGAGAAGACATGGAAAGGGTTGGAGCTAGGGAAGGAGACGAAGTAGACCGAGTGAAATGGAGATTACTATTGCACTGTGGCGACCCCGAGTAGGGAGAAGCCGAAAGAAGAAGAAGAAGAATCATGATCATGATATATCAATAGAAAAAATTTCATATCTAGTTTAGATTAAGAAGCAAGGTCGTATTTATCATAAAATCATACCTAAGTAATAAAATTCAATGAACAAAAATAAAAAATGTTTCATCTGATTTGACTACACTTAAATGTGGAGTACTACAGGGTTAAATTCTTGGACCCTGTTATTCCTACTCTAAATAAATGATCTTTCAAATGTATCTAATATGAAGACTACTCTATTTGATATCTGTGCAAAATAATGTTAATAAAGAATTGTTTGTAATAGATGTATGGTTGAAGTCAAGTAAACTATTATCAAACTACTCTAAAACCTATTTTGTACCATTCAGTAACAAAAAAAAATTTTACTGATCCCTTTGATATTACCATCAATGGTCATTTTATTGAAAGAAAATGCAGTTTGAAGTACCTTGGGGTAACTTGAAATGAGCACTTAAAGTTTCTAAAGTTTGTGGCATAGTACTCAGACACTGTGCTAGCCTAGCGACATTAAAAACTATCTATTTTGCATTATTTTAATCGGACGTCTAAAACACTGTATTGAATTGGAGAAGAGCTAATAAATCAATGCTGGCTGCTATTCAGGTCCATCAAAATACGTTCATTTGTTCTTGTTTATTTTTACCAAAATCAACGAATATAAATTATTTCTTTCATAAATTTAATGTCCTAAAAAAAACAATGTTATTAAATTTACTTATGCAAAGTTCATGTTTAAGTATATGCATAATATGCTTCCTAAAACTTTTTCGGATTACTTTCAATGAACATTTAATGAACAAATTCATAATTATAATACTCACCACATAAAAAATTGATTCGTTTTTACCAGGGATGCGGAGTTAGCAATAAAATCTATGGCTCCAGCTCCGGGATTTTAAAATGACTGGCTCAGCTCCAGCTCTAGACTCTAAAACTTCTTCCCACTCCAGGCTCTGGCTCCAGCTCCGGCTCCACACCCCTGCCTTAAACTGTTCATTTATGTGTGCTATGATCAAATTCAATACTTTATTTTTTCTTTTATTTTCTACAGTTATCCTTCTGACTCGCAGGAAAGCGACAGAGGTGCTATACATAGGGTAGGCAATTACCCCGACCTGCTTCCGGAGATGCCAAGATATTGCTGTACGCGTAATTTAATAGAGATATTACCGCAATTTAGAACTCCTTGCCAAGACCACCAAGCAGGGAAAAGTTCCATAAAGTGTCTTTTCCAAGAACAGAACAGAATGGCACAAGTGGGTTTTGAACCGAGACCATATTAATCATCAGCCTGGTGCTTTAACCACTTGACCACCCTGCCTACTTGACTTTTTTTTAGAAATGTTTCACTCTAAAAGTGACTATGACTCTTAAAAGTCGGCAGCATGGTCGAGTGGTTAAAGCACCGGACTGATAATCAACATGGTCTCGGTTGAAAACCCACTTGTGCCATTCTGTTGTGTCCTTGGAAAAGACACTTTACAGCACTTTCCCCTGCTTGGTGGTCTTGGCAAGCAGTTCTAAATTACAGTAATATCTCTACTAAATTACTAGCGGACAGCAATATCTTGGCATCTTCGGAACCAGGTTGGGGTAATTGCTTACTGTGAAAGTGTATTCCATGCCTCTCTGGGAGGCAGAACATTAACCAACTCAAGCAAAGGATAATAGCACTATATATTTCTGATTTACCAAATATACTAGAGGCAACTCTAAAACATAATATTTAATTTGAATAAAAAAATTTAGCTGTGTACTTTTAATTCAATACAAAGCTGGAACTTAAACTGGTGCAACTTTACTGGTTCCAAGCCTTTCAAAATATCAGGCTCCATCTCCAACATATTAAAAAATTGCCTCCAGTTCAATTTTTTGAAAATATGTAGCTCCAGCTTTACATTTTTAAAATATGTGACTTCGACTCTGACCCCACTTTTTTAAAATATGTGGCTCTGGCTCCAGCTCCAGCTCCAGACCCTAAAATTTCTTCCTGTTCCAGGCTCCGGGTCCACACCCCTGGTTTTTAACTGTATGTATCTTCTAATTTTACTAAAAGATGTTAAATTTTAATGGTTTAAAGATATGGTCTAAAATTCCTAAAAACATTAACAAAAACTCATTTCATAATTTTAAAAAATTGTATGTATTTGAATAGTTTTAAATTGTGTCGGTATGTTGTAATTTGCAACAATTTGTAAATTGTAATGTTTTTGAATTGTTTTCATTTTTATCAGTATATTTTTTCATGACCTGACAGTTGATCGAACGACACTTGATCAAACGACACTTGATTGAAACATCACTTGATCGAAATGACATTTGATCGAATAAGAAAAAGGAAAATTTACAACTTTGAATCTGTCTTAATTTTTCGTCCCAAAACCATAGTGATCACTAAAAAAAACTATAACTTTTCACTTTGACTCTGTCCCGGTTTTGTCAATTTTTTGTCCCAAAAAAATATTAATCTCTAAAAAAAAGATCTTCCCTTTTAGTTTGTCTCTTATTTCTGTAAGGGTCTGCAAGGGTGGGGCCATCACAAAATGCCCCCCCTAAATAACTGACTACAATGTAAATTGAATACAAAGGAATGGCAGCAATAGGCATCTAACTAAACATAACTATGGCATGAAATCTACTTGTTTCCCCCTAAAAATGCTGAGCCCAGGAAACTCTTTAAAAAACCCTGACCTTGACATTGACCAAATATTAAAAAAATAAACACAAACTGTTCTCTTACTGATGACCTCTGCTTTTTATGAATCTAATTTACAGCAACAAAGACATTGTGTAATCGCAAAAACATACGAAAGTAAATCTTTTTTTTTTTTATCAACTGTCAATTTCTATCATGTGTCGTTTCGGTCAAGTGTTGTTTCAATCAAGTGTCGCTTCTTTCAAGTACCGTTGTGATCAAGTGTCGTTTCGATCAAGTGTGTTCAATCAAGTGTCATTCAATCAACTGTCATAACGCCATATTTTTTATGATTAACCTTGAGAAATATTATTTTTTTATTTGGTTTGTCTTTGTTTATATTGCAAATTCATTTTTTATATGTATGTATAGCATCTGATTCAAATAGTTAAAGGTGCTAGCTTACATGTGGTAACGTAAAAGGTCTTTTGCTAGCATCTTCTTCTGGCAGCAATTGTATTGTACTATATACGTGATTTTTCATTCTTTTGTATGTGTCTTTTTATTTTTGTTTTTGTTGTCAATGAAGAAAAAAATATAAAAAATGTATAACTTATATATGTATTTGTGATTATAATTCTATTATATTAACAATGGAGTTACGGTTAGTATTGCTGATGGCTATACAAAGATTTTAATTTTTTACTATAATACCTATACAGTCATATTTATCAGAGGTATTATTTTTATTTATTTATTTTTTATTTTATCTCAATATTTATCCTCTTGACTCGTAGGAAAGCGACGGAGGCGCTAATACATAGGGTAGGCAATTACCCCGACCTGCTTCCGGAGATGCCAAGATATTGCTGTCCACTTGTAATTTAATAGAGATATGACTGTAATTTAGAACTGCTTGCCAGGACCACCAAGCAGGGGAATGTGCCGTAAAGTGTCTTTCCCAAGGACACGACAGAATGGCGCAAGTGGGTTTCGAACCAAGACCATGTTGATCATAAGCTCGGCGCTTTAACCAGTCGATCACGCTGTCAACCACTCGACTACGCTGCCATATTACACATGCTATTTAGTTTGCACATTCCACAATATCTGATACTTACATTAATCCCCATTAAATGTTTTTTTTAGATATTATAAATTATTTTAAACTATTTAGAATCTAAAATGCCAAGAAAACATTGCCAAGATTCTCAATGTTAAAATTGAGGTATGCAGGAAAATCTTTCACATTTTAATTGAATTTTTGGAAATATTTGCCCTAAAAATTGCTTTAGTGAATCATTTGTATTGAGTGTTAAGCATAATAAACGGTCTATACCCATTGTTTTTATTGAATATTTTTAAGGCTTATGAATCAAAACTTTTTTTCAAAAAAATTTTTTGGGGGTTTTCAGAATTCTTGGGGGGATGGCGGAGAAAAATGTTTTTTAAAAATAAATAACTTTTTTATATTAATATTTATAAATTGTTTGATATTATATTTGAATTCCTTGTTCTTTTCTGATTTCAACCATATATAACATGTTATAATTTAAACATATCTTGAAGAAGATATAAGGGTTTTTTGAAAAGGATTTTTTTGCTCCCCCAAAACTTTGCCCCCCTATAACTCAAAAAGGATTAGTCGTAGAAACGTAATATTTGCACCAGTGAGTTTTGGCTATAAGATAACCACATAAACCAATTTTTATCAAAATCGGAGATGTAGTGGTTAAAAAAAATTTTTTTTTGTGGCGATTTGTCATGGAATGATCCTATATGCATTGCAATAACCTAAAGATATCTTAAATATTACTCAATTTATTGAATTATCAAATCAAGAGCGCTGTATTTATAACATTAATATATAAAAATAGTTTTTAACAACAAATGCTTCATTTAAAGCTCTTTTGTTAATTAAGTAGCCTTAAAAAAGGCTGTTTTGAAAACCCGAACGTTTTCGTCTAGCTCTCTTCAGGAGGTTTCGCTAGAATGAATTGCAGAACTGAATGTGGTATTTCAAAAGTTATAAAGCTGATTCTGATTGGCTAAAAATTAAGGTTAATAATAGTTATCATAATAATTGAAAAGTATTAATAAATAAAATCACGTTTCGTCAGCGTAAGAAATTTTTTTGGCAAAAAAAGGAACAAAATTATGCAAGCTTTGTGTTAAAATTTGGAACTAAAAAAGAAAGTTTTTAAATTATGCTAACAATTTATGTTTGTAAACAAACTCTTTCTGTCTACACAAATTGTTAGCATAAATTGTTAGCATAATTTAAAAATTTTCTTTTTTAGTTCCAAATTTTAACACAAAGCTTGCATAATTTTGTTCCTTTTTTTGCCAAAAAAATTTCTTACGCTGACGAAACGTGATTTTATTTATTAATACTTTTCAATTATTATGATAACTATTATTAACCTTAATTTTTAGCCAATCAGAATCAGCTTTATAACTTTTGAAATACTACATTCAGTTCTGCAATTCATTCTAGCGAAACCTCCTGAAGAGAGCTAGACGAAAACGTTCGGGTTTTCAAAACAGCCTTTTTTAAGGCTACTTAATTAACAAAAGAGCTTTAAATGAAGCATTTGTTGTTAAAAGCTATTTTAAAATTTTGTACCAACAAAAAACTTTATAAAAATAGTTATGATATTTATTGTAATCCAAACCAAAACGCTTTATTTGTAACATTGATTTTATCAAGCACCTCAAAAAACGTGTGAAACGTTCACGGGCCGCACTCTATTCAAAATCCGCAACCTCCGCGTGCTACATTTTGCACACACTTGGTGTAAATCGCAGCGCAATAACGCAATATGTATTTTAAAACTACATTAAGCCGGCGCAAAGTAATTTTTATATCAAGTAATACGCTGTGTTCTTTCTCAAATCAAAAGCGCACTCCCGTTATTTTTTTAAATACATAAACGCGACGCATAAACGGAATAGTCGACAGTGTAACCGGTTCATATCGACCACGATTGAAATAATCTGAGAGCAACTTTTTCTCTCGTCATTCTGTTGCTTCCTTGAAAAAAAACGCTTTACGTCACTTTTCTCTGGTTGGCAGTGCTGACAACATCTTTACATTTCAGTTGATAAAAAACTTTCAGCTAGACATATATCTTGGCATCTCCGAAAGCAGGTTGGGTATTTGTTTAACTTTAACGTCCCCCAACATTGTCTAGTACAACAAAATGGCATTTGTACTTAAAGTAAATTAAGTTACGTTGCTTTCAGGCTTTAATCAAAAATTTTAAAAAAAAGTAACTTGTTTAAGTTTATTTTTTGAAACAATTTTATTCTATTTCACCTAAAAAACTGAGCAAGAAAGCTCGTGCTCATTAAAAATAAAGTCAACTAAGTGCATTTTTTTTTATATTTTTGATTGTTTTCAATATCAATCAATTAATTTTAGTTTATTTCGTCTCAAAAACAAAAATTCACAAATATACACAGCAATATTGAAGACTAGTGAAAATTCGTAAATTGCGACAGAGTGATTGCGAAAGGACTGTGAGGTCTTCAAGTCAAGTAATCACTCTGTAAAATACAGAAATATACAAGTAAGGTGTCAATATAAAAATTGAAAATGTATTCAAAAAAAGAAAAACAACAACAAAAAACAAAACAAAATAAAAAAAAACAAAACAACAAAAATAACATTACGAATAAGTAAAGACCAACCAAGCAATGAAGGAAAAAATAAAATAAGATACATAAGATAAATTGTAAAAATTTTAAAAATTTAATCACTAAAAAGTAGAACTGATTTATAATGCTTTGTAAATTTATTAAATGACATTTTTCTCAAGTTATGATTAATAGAATTCCAAAGTTTTGGTCCTATATATTTGATTGATCTTTTTGTTCGTTTACTTTTGAAAAGAGGAATGGTAAGGTGATTTTTTTAGTGAAATCTTGTGGTACGAGAATGGCAAAATTTAGCAAATGAAAAGTAATTATCGAAAATCTGAGGTAACAAATTAAGTTTATAAGAAAAAAATTTAGCTGTTTCAAACTCAAACAGTTTAGGAAAAGGCAAAATATTTGTTTTAATGTATAGAGGTTTCGAACTAGTTGACCAATGAGAGGAGGTAACAATACAAATTGCTTTATTTTGAAGCAATTTTAGTTTGTTTGGATTTGGCGGATAAGTGCTACCCCAAACAACAAGGCCATAATTAAAATGGGAATAAGCGAATAATTTAACTTCAATAATGCCGACCTGGGTAAAAAGTATTTCAATTTATTCAGAATTCCAACTGATCGAACTATTTTTGTTTCAAGAATTTTTATATGCTTATGAAAGTTTAATTGACACTGGACCACAATAAAAAATTTTTTCTGTTACGCAACTAACAAGATAGTGATTTTGACTAATTTGGGGTCCCTGGTTTCAAAAACGACATTAGTTTTCTTCTATCACGTTACGTTTTTAAGATAACCACATGTCCCAATTTTCTCTGATTCCATACAATGCACATAGTCAAAATTGATCATTTCGCAGTAAAGAGACGACTGCAACAGACAACAAATGTAGTTTATTTCCCAATATAACTTGTGAAATGGCTTTAGAAATATTTAATGCATTTGGGTTTTCTTTTATATGAAGAGCCTTTGCTTTCACGTTGTTGGTACCAGCAGAAATCTCCATCGTATTGGCATCAAAACGACCCTAGTACCGCCCTTCTTTGAGGAATATATCCTGGTGGAATCTCTCTCCTTGTTCATTACTTATTTTGCCAAGATAGGAGGAAAAAAATCTAAGTGGGAATGCAGAAAGTGCATTTTTAAAGACATACAAGCTCCTAATTGCTCATATGCTTTCAGCATGTCAACCATATCAGCATATTGTTCATGACGGTGATTTCTCAAGAAGTTAGCAACAACTGATTTCAAAGCATTCCAAGCAGCCAGTTCTATCGGATTTATTCGTAAATCAAACTCTTCATTCAACATCAGTTTTCTAATTTCAGGACCAACAAAAATTCAAGCTTTTAATTTTGCATTACTTTTATGAGCTCCAAAGAAGTCTTTGAGAAATTTGAAGCCATCGCCTTCTTGGTCCACCGCTTTTACAAAATTTTTCATTAAGCAAAGTTTGAGATGAAGAGGCGGTAAAAAGACATTTGAAGAGCTAACCAAAGGCTGGTGATGAACATTTTGTCTTCCGATTTGGGGGATTTGTCGATTAGGCCATACTTTAACTGCATAGTAACTGCTGTCTTCCCGACTGTTCCATAGACATAAAAAACACATATGTTTTGTGTACCCTAACTTCAATCCAAGGAGGAGAGAAAGAACTTTCAGATCACTCAAATTTTTTAGTTATACTTGGGATATTCCAAGATATCAAGTAGAATCTTCATTGTATCATAGGTGTCCTTTTTAAGAATACTGTAGCCCACAGGGATTGATGGTTTGATGTTATCATTGTGCAACAACACGGCTTTAAGGCTTGTTTTGCTGGATTCGATGAACAACCTCCAGTGAGCAGGATTATGTTCACACCCCAGTTCAGTCATCAACCCTTCAATATCTTTGCAATAGCAAATATTTTTTGCATTTGCATAATAACGAGCAAGGCTTTGATTCCGGATACGAAAAGAAGAAATGGTTGTTCCTGGTTCCAGTAGATTCCACTGTTGGAGCCTAGACCCTAAAACTTCTGCATTCTCTTTGGATAGATACAGATCACGTACCAGGTCATTCAGGCGTTCCTGATTGATGAGAAGTGGGGCAGACTCAAGTTGAAAAGATGGATCTAATTCAATAAGATCTGGTATTCGCACCTTCATCAACAGACAAGGTATCTTCCTTTTCAGTGGGAGGCTGAGGTACAGGCAGATCTGGGTCATGGGGAACGGGTTTAATGGCTGACCTGCATATGGGGTAAGAAATTTTGGACTTATTTTTTCGAGAAAATACTTTTATGTTTGTCACGCAGAAAGTAACAATCAGTAACGTGATCACTCTGCTCACGCCATACCATGGGAACAGCAAAAGACATTTGCTTCCGTTTACCATCCAGCCAAAACAAAAGACAGAAAAATATGTGGGGCCCATTTTTATCTTGGTTGCCTACTTGGCATGCAAAATAGTGCTTATATGCATATCTTATTCTGTCTTATTCTGCTGTTCAGCTTTACACGTTGAGCAGGAGGAGTGTATTCGCCGCAGACATAACAAAAGTTGTCAGGGTGATTGATACAACCACGTTTGGAGCTTGAAAGCATCATTAAATCAATATGCTAATTTCAATGGTTATATAACAAATCTAAGCAAAAAATTCAACTAAAATTAAACACTTCTTTAAAATTCCTACCTGCAGGAAATTCAACTGAAACCCAGTACGGTAGCTAAAACTATCTTGCTAAATTAAAAGGCTGTGGCTAAAGTTACGAGACCAAAACTTTTTTCGCCAATATTAAATCGTATTTTAAGCCTAACTATGCCTTTAAGCCTAACTAACTTTAACCTTAACTTTAATCCTAAACTGAAGCCCTTATACAAAACATAAAAAAGTTGGTCAAGATGAGTACCAAAAATTTACAAATCCTAGAATTTAATCTCTAACTACTCATTTAACCTTAGTCCAGAAACGGGTCTGCTGCTAAGGTTTCGGTCACGTATGCTGTAGCCTTAGCTACTTTAAAATTGAAAGAGCAATAGACTACTAGCATTAATACTACGAGTATTTAAGCATCTTGTTATGAAGCATTAAATCAATTGTTGCATCGCAAAGAGATTAGAGTGACGTTATAATTTTTAATTGTTTATCAATAATTGACCTCTTTGTTTATCAATAATTGACCCCTATCAATAATTTCTTACTATATGTTTGTAATTGACCTCTTTATTGCGACTGGATTTTAAAGTAGACCCGGATCGGATTGGAAGTAAGTGGAATAAATTGGAGATATCTCAATTTCTAGAAGTGATAGAAAAAATCCGACTGCAAATTTGGGCTCAGCACACCTGAAACACTGGGAAACAATTGTTTTTTTACGGCATAACATTTTGCTGTGACCAGTGTTATCAAATATATTTCCCAAATATTTTGCTTATAAACAATTTTAATTTCACCACCTAGACTTTGAAGATTTAAAACAACACTTTGAAGACTTGAGGTTTGGCGAAATACAGGCACTCCCCGATTTACAAACGAGTTACATTCCGCACAATTTTTTGTATGTTGAATTTGTTTGTAAGTTGGCATATCCTCTGTACAGCATTGTTATTCGGTGCACAGTTCAATACAAATTCCTATCAAACATTCCTAAATTACATACCTAACACATTGAACTTGTTTTCTTATTCTAAATATACGAACATAAAATACGAACACAAAATACATTTACATAAATACAGTGTACAGTACAGTATGGTATGGAGTTACAGCGGTCTGTCGAAGAAGGAAGCAGCGTTTGACAAAAAATGCAGCGGAGATAAAGGCATTAAATCTACGTTTTCTTGGACATTTTCCACAGATTTGACGTTTTCTTGCGAATCACTACGCTTATTGAAGAATTGGTTCTAGGATGTGCAGTCTTTTTTTTTCATCGTAGATAATGCAATAACACTGGAAGGAATCGCGGATGCTTGTTGCTACTTTCTAGAATCTCTCAAAATTCGGATCTTGATTCTCAGAAATAGTGAGAGCTTTCTCCATAAAACTAAATTCATTAGCCATTAACTTTGTTTCAAATTTCTTCACAGGGAGAATCTCTTCTTCTTCATCTTATTCTGGTTCTTGCATGGTTTCCAATTCCACTTAGTTCTTCGTTTTTCAGTTCTTGCGAATGCGACTCGAACAGCTTTTTGGAAGTCCTCTTCCTCCAAGTCGATGTCCAGCTTTTCAGATATTTCAACGAGATTTTCAAGGATTTTCTTGTCCTTAAATCTTCTCCTTGGACACTGTTGACAAACTGCGGGCACAAAGATCCCAAACACCGTTTATGCTTGTCTGAGAAACTTCGCACCATGTGGAATCAATCTGCTTAATGAACATGTAGATATTAAATGACTTTCAAAAGTCACTCAAGGTCATATTAAGATCATCCTCCACTGCTTTTAGTGCTTTCCTGTACGTACGACAAATGTAATATTTCTTGAAATTGGAAATAACACCTCGATCCATCGGCTGAAGGAGTGAAGTTGTGTTTGGGGTAGATACAAAATTTTCACATCTGTATGAAAATCATCCAAGTGTGGTGAATGGCCAGGTGCATTATCCAAGATCAGGAGAATCTTGAAAGGGATGTCTTTTTCTCGGCAAGAGAATTTGACTTCATGTATAAAGTGGTGGGTAAACCAGTTTTCGAATAGAGCGAATGTCACCCAAGCTTTTTTGTTAGACTTCCAAATTACAGGAAGAGAACTTTTCCCGATGTTCTTCAATGCTTGTGGATTCTCAGCTCTGTACACTATTAGTGATTTTAGTTTAAAATCTCCCAAAGCATTGCCGTCCAGTATCAAGGCTAACCTATCCTTCGCAGCCTTAAACCCTGGCATTGTCTTTTCTTTACGGGCAATATACGTTTTTTCGGGCATTTTTTTCCAGAAGAGGCCAGTCCCGTCCACATTGAAAATTTGTTGAGGAGCATAACCGCCGGCATCAACAAATTCTTTTAGGTTAATCGGGAATTTCTCGGGAGCCACTTCGTCAGTGCTCGCTGCTTCACCGGAGACATAAACATGATGCAAGTTTTGCTCGTTTCTTGAAGCGTTGGAACCACCCATGGCTTGCAGCAAATATTTCCTTTTTCACACTTTTATCAGCTTTACCCTTCAAGTCTTTGAAAAGTGACTTTGCCTTTTCCTGAATAAGCGTGAGACTGAGCTTTACACGCCGTTGCCGCTGGTGCTCCATCCAATGACTGAGAAGTTTTTCCGTTTCTTCGATTAGCTTACCCCGTTTCTTGCTGATAATGGTAGACTGCATAGGCACTGCACTTTCACATGTTCCGTAATACGGTCTTTGCTGTTGTAAATCGTGCCGACAGTGAAACGATTTATATTAAACATGCAGGCAACATTCACCATTTTTTCACCACTCTCAAGCTTCTTTATTATCGTCACTTTTGTTTCCATCGAGATGGCTTGTTTTTGTTTTTTAGCACTACCCCTAGTATCACTAGCCTGACGCTTCTTACTATCCATTGTGGGTTATTTGTGCTTCGTATATTCCGCTAAGATTAATTAATTTTCTTCCGAAAAAAATTACTGCTGCTAGACTTCATAGTTCACAGTGCAGTAGGGTACTGTAATCTACAGCACAGTAGTTTTAAAAACCGCAAAAAGGAATTTTCGTAAAACATTTGTAGCTTTTCGTAAAACATTGTTGACTTGGAACAGGGTGAATGCCTATTCTTCGGTCATAACAAAGTTGATTGTCGTAAATCTTATCAAATAAATCTATGCTACAGTCCTGTGCGGGTTTGGGTAGGAGCCAAAAGTCATGTTTTGCACTAAATACGAATTCGAACTTGCAGAATATTTTGTTCGTAAGTCGGGGAGTGCCTGTAGCGAACACTGCATTTTGGAGACAAAAATTAAGAAATCTGAGTCTGATTCAAAGTGAAGACCTTTTTGTGGCGCCCCGACTATAGCTAAATTTACAATTTGGCCCATTATGAAAAAAGATTGAACATCTCTGATATATTGTATGCAATTCAAACAGTGAAAAAGACCAAAAAAAAATCAGCGTGATTGAATTTACAGTAATGTTTCAGTGTTAATAACATTAAAATTACAATTCAATAAATACTTTTTAAGGAACAAATCCAAAACAAGGAATGCAATGCGCACAAATACAAGAAAGATCTAACATGTGCTTTTATGTTTTGTTTTGTGAGTCTAGAAATAGTCTGCCGCTAGACCGAAGTTTTTAACCCATTAATGGCTGTCGGCAACTTTAGTTGCCAGTAAGGTGTCCTTAGGAAATGTTTCATTACTTAGCTTATAGACGCAATTTTTTTATATAATGGTATCAACCGAAAGTTCATTCCCTGTTGTAAACTCTAAAAAAATTAAATGTATAAAAAATTTATTCGGAAGCACTGAATGGTTTGACTGAAAAGTGATTACAGTAAAAAATGGCAAAAACTGTCTTTTTGTCTTAAGTAGGTTATAAAAAAGCTGTGAAAAATAGGAAAAGCTTTGTATAAAGTTAGAGAACTAAATGTATAGTAAATCATAAATACCTTCTTGTCTAGTTTAACTTATTTGTTGATGCTAGTTAAGACTTCACTTAGAATAATGAGGGGAAATAAAGTGATGGCAACTTAAGTTGCCAGTGGCCAAATATGGAGTCATAAATCAAACGTTTTTTATTATATTTTCAAAAGTTAGGCTACATATATTGCCCTGATTCACTTAATTAAAATTCTCTATTTAGACTTGTAGAACTAAAGGTTATACGTTTGGTTGCAGCCATCAGCTTATTGCATTTCTATTCTAATTTGCAGACTTAGGTTAATAAAATGACTGAAAAACCTTGTTGTTCGAAAAGTGTCCCTGCATCTGCTGAAAATTCCAATGAAAGGTGAGTGCTAATACAATAGTTAACGTCGTATAAAATAATAGTTTTTAACTAATTAGCTTACTAGCACCAGAACCTAACAATTGTAGGCTTCCTTGTAATTTATAGACTATCAAGTATATTCTGTCAGGGGCTCATAAAATGAAAGCCGTGTGCTGACCTATTATTCGCTGACAACAAATTCAAACGTTAATTAGTAAACTTTATAATTTTGTTGAAGTAAAGGTAAGGGCAGACATTACGAAATTAGAGTTAGGGTAAGGGTTAGGGGCCGGGGAATAATAAAAAAACATTAATATGATCTTCTTGCGGCTTTCTCTTTACAAACCCTTACATTGTTTGCTGGAACAAAAAGGCTCTTTTTATTTAACTTTTCAAATAGTAGGTAGTCTTACTTTAGATCATTCTATTGTTTAGATACTCATTGAATGATGTTCTGGACATATTGATGGATCCTGATTGTGACCTATGGTCAAAGACAGACTTAGATGATGACGAAATGACTCTTGCCATAATCCCCCCTCTCGAAAAAGCATGCGTCGACTCTGACCGAGACAGTGATGCGTCAGATGATTTGAATGAGGGTCTTACTCATCATTTGTCAAGGAGGTTGTTGAACTCAATTTGCTCTACAAACATTTTAAGTTACAATTCAAAGTTATCACATCAAAGTGAGCAAGAAAGCCAACACGAAGTTCCCCCAACGAAAAAATTGAAAAAAAAAGAAAAAAATAATAAGAAGATGGAAGAAAAATTTTCCTTTAAATAATCCTAATGTTGTACTTTCTAATTCTGTTCCTGCTATATCGGAGCAAACTAAAGAGAATTTGAAAAACCCGCTAGACACTTTCAATGCAATGATTTCTTGTGATATAATAACTCACATTACTCATCAAACTAACCTCTATGCTTCCCAGAAAGGAAAAAATTTCAATTGCGATGAGAGTAAAGTTATCACTGTGATAGCAATCATTTTACTCTCTGGGTATTGTAAAGTGCCTTGTCGCGACCTATATTGGTCTGGTTCCCCTGACAACCACAATGAAGCAGTTTCCAATGCAATGAGCCGAAATCGCTTTAGAGAAATATTTTCGTGTTTGCATTTGGCGAACAATGCTGAAATAAACGAGGATAGATATTACAAGGTGCGTCCTATATTTGACATGCTAAATAATAATTAAAAAAAATATCTTTCAGCAAATGACCACAGTGTGGACGAAAGCATGATTCCTTACTATGGGAAGCATGGAACCAAACAATTCATCCGAGGCAAACCAATTCGATTTGGTTTCAAGTTATGGTGCCTTACCTCGACTGAGGGTTACTTGTTTCATGCAGAACCCTATTGTGGATCTGACACTAAGCTGAAAGACACTGGTCTTGGTCAGGGTGCTGATGTAGTGCTAGGTCTAATTGAAAAATGTAATTTATCAAGTGGTTGCACCCTAACTTTCGACAATCTTTTCACTTCCCTTCCCCTACTTGATGAGCTGTCGAAACGTGGCATAGGTGGCCTCGGAACTTTACGACAAAACCGTTTGGAAAATATACCAGTTCCAACAAAGCAGTTAATGAAAAAAACAATACGAGGTTCATACCAGGGTGCTACAGACAACCACGGAAACACAATGGTTATTTGGCATGATGCAGCTGTTGTAACTTGTGCTTCCAACTATGCTAAAGCTCTACCAGAGAGCTTCGTCAAACGATGGTCGAAAACAAAAAAAAGAAAGCTGATATTGCAATTCCAAACACTCATTTTTTGTACAATCAGCAAATGGGAAGAGTAGATTTATTCGATCAATTTGTCGCAACATACAGAGCTCGAATCCGCTCAAAAAGGTGGTGGTGGCCTTTTTTTGCATGGAGTTTGAATGCAGCCGCAGTCAATGCATGGCTACTGCATAAAAAGATTGAAGGCAAAAATGTTCCTATGCTTTTATGAGAGAAATTGTTCTCACAATGCTTTCTTCATCTGGACGAAAGAAAATTTCCAGGTTACAATACCCCCGAAACGTTTTGGAAAATGTACGTGTCGACAGCATTAACCACGTTATCATCAAAGGAAAATCAAAATATACACGTTTCAAAGTCTGCAAGCGTCGATCAGTATTTGAATGCCATAAGTGCCATGTCACACTCCACCCTGCTTCTTGCTTTAAACGCTACCACGAAAGTAGTTTTTCTACTAAATGATTTAGTCAATCAGCCAAGATAGTTCTAGTTGAACAAACTTCTTTTGTTTTTGAATGGACGTCTGTTTTATAAGTTTATGCGTTATTTAAATTTGATTGAGTTTTTTCGCTTTTTTTCAATGTTTATAAAACTAAAAAATTGACTAAATTGTTGTTATTCGGTGTACACCTTTTTTCTGGGGGATGTTGAACCCCTAAATTATAGTTAAAGCAAAGCCTTACATAGGTGATTAAACAGATTTGTATTAAGAAATTAAAATCTTAATATTTCCTGAGTTAAACGTCGAAACACATTGCTACAATTTAAAAAATCAATAAAATTCATAAATTTTGACTCTGTTGACAGCCACTGGCAACTTAAGTTGCCATTAACCCATATTAACCCAAAGGTAGAACTAAAAAACTAAAAACTAAAAACTTTGATAGGCTGTACAATTCTATGGCACAACTTAAAGCAGTGTTTGTAAAGATATTTTACAACTTTTATATATCTCAAAGCTATTCATAATCTAAAATAATAAAAAAAACAGTTATTTTTAGAAAATGCATTTGAAATAATGACTACAAATGACTACAAATGTAGTCATTGGGATAGTTCGGGTTAAATAACTAAAAAACTACAAGAGAAAAAAATTTTTTTTTTTCTTTTTATGTCTTACATAACATATTTTAGCAACATATTAAAAGGATTCAGAAAAAAAAAAATTTTGGCCTCGGCGTTTAATGGGTTAATACAGTAAGTTCTGGCTAAGTACAAATGAATTCTCCAGAAATCTTATCTCAACTGATAGAAAGAAACCACAGTTTCTAACTATAAAGAATATATTATTCACAAAATCAAATGAAGTTGATCAATTTTCGTAAAACTTGACTCTCGAGCTTCGCAAAACTTCAAAGCAATTCACAGCGCCAGCAACTGCAAATAATTACTTAAATACTTTGTGCTGACTAATTTTAAAAATAAATTAGCACTCCGATAGTTAATATTAAACTCAATAGTTCGTCCAAACAATTTTATTTCATGATAAAATTAACTTGCAATGCGTCAACAATGACCCTTGACTACTTATACAACGCCATGCAAGAGACAATAACACAAACCCTTGTTAACTGTACTCACTGGAAGAAATGGAATAAATGCTAAAACTTACAACGCTATATCAAAGTACCAGATAATAACCGGATAATCAACCAAAGTATCAGATAATAACTGAAGATAATGGAAGTCTGAAACGAACAAGAATTCTTAAATTAATTATCATATAATTTTAGCAATGGAACAAAGCAGTTTATGACAAAACAATAGAATCATTTGATAAAGTACTAAACTGGTTATGTAATTTATAAGATAGAATTTGCTTAACATATATAAATTATAACAATCGCATCTTGAATGCTCTAGCCAAAAATTGCGTCACCGCTACGGCAAAAAACGTCGCAAGGGCATGGCTTAAAACTTCATTCAATTCTTCTTCAGGCTTATGAAACCTGATGAGAGCTTAAGTTAGCCATGAACGCTTGTTTCTTTTGTCTTCTTTTTTTCTCATCGCAATAGTTAAGATACATAGATGGCAATAATACATAAATTAAGAAATGCTAAATTCAATACGGATGCTTTCCATAGCAATTTTATGGTATAAGAAAGTAACCTCTCTCCTTAAGTTTTATACGTAAACGGTAGACACAATTTTTCCACCCTATTTCAATAAACTTTGAATGTTTGTTAATCAAAGAAGATATTTCTATTTCGAACATTCGAATGTAGCATAGTACTTAAATATGGCATTTTTTTAAATCGAACATAGTAGAAATTCTACTTAGAACATTACTAGTTTTAAATTTAAATTCTTATTAGTTTTCGGGAAAGTATTGTCAACGACTAAACTCTTCAGTTGCAGGGATTTTTTACTACAGCAACCCTATTGAGTTTTCGCCAATTTGACTTTTGACGTTTTTTCTTTTTCTTCATCTTTCGGCTTCTCCCTACTCGGGGTCGCCACAGCGCGACTCCATTTTACTCGGTCTACTTCATCTCCTTCCCTAGCTTCAACATTTTCCATATCTTCTCTCAACAAATCCATCCACCTTCTCCTTGGTCTTCCTCTTTTCCTTCTTCCTGGCACCGCCATCTCCATCATCCTTTTCCCGACGTAGTCTTCTTCTCTCTTTTTTAGGTGTCCATACCAACGTAGCCTTGCATTCCGAAGTTTGTCTCCCAGTTTTGCAATTTTCGCAGTCCCTCTTGCGTATTCGTTTTTTATCTTGTCCTTTCTTGTCACTCCCAGTGCCCATCTCACCATTTTCAACTCTGCAACTTCCATTTTTCCCATCTGTCTTTTTGTCACTGCCACCGTTTCCATTCCATAAAGTATGGTTGGTCTAACAACATTCTTGTACATTTTACCCGGATCATGTAAAAAATACACCCCCAGGGGTGTATTTTTTACATGTGTAATTTTGGGGGTGTATTTTTTACAAGTGTAATTTTTACTTTATAATTTTTGAAAAGTTTTTTAAGGATGTTGGGTAGGTTTTCTAAATTTAATTTATTTTTAAAAAAATTTTCCATGTCAGGTACCTTTTATGAACAAAGGCTTAGAAGTCTGTTAAATGCCGATGTCACTGAATTGATGAGTGGAGGTCTTATAATAATCTAGAAGTCCTGGGATTTGAACATCACACTGTTAATCATTTCGTTAACTTTGTGAAGCCAGTTACAGGTGTTCACACCCAGAACATAGGATCGTACTGGGCAAAAAACAAGAGAAGATGCAAAAACATGAAAGGAATAAAAAGAGAATTTCTGCAAGACTACTTAAATGAATACATGTGGCGAGATAACATTGTAGAAGATTGTTTCGAGAAAACATTGGAACTAATAAGAGATTTTTATGAATAAAAATATCTTTGTGTTATAATTTATTAAGTTTATTCTGGGGGTGTAGTTTTTACATGTGTAATTTTGGGGGTGTATTTTTTACATGATCCTTTTACCCTTAACCTTTGCTGATAACTTCCTGTCGCACAGAACTCCAGACACCTTCCTCCAATTCATCCATCCTGCTTGGATCCTTTTCCTTACTTCTTCTTCACATCTTCCATCATTGCTAACTGTTGAACATATGTATTTAAAGTTTTTTGTTCTCTTTACCTTTTCTTCTTGCAGCTTCAACTCTTCTCCATCATCCATACTCCCAACCCTCAAATATTTGGTCTTGCTCCGACTCAATTTCAGGCCTCTTCTCTCCAGTGCATTTCTCCAAATATCCAGATCCTCCTCTAACTCTCTATGATTTTGTCTACACAAAACTATGTCATCTGCAAACAACATATCCCATGGCGCGTTTTTCCTGATATCTTCCGTTAGCCTGTCTATGATGATGGCAAAAAGAAATGGGCTGAATGCTAAACCTTGGTGAAGTCCAACAACTACCTTGAATTCTTTAGTCAACCCTGCTGCACTTCTCACAGTTGTTGTTGCTCCGTCATACATATCCTGGATAATCTTTATGTAACACTCTGATGTTTCATCTAAAACTTCATTCAGTTAATGCGCTTAAATAAAACAATAAAACGACCTATTTAAATCACTTCTAAGAGTTACTTGCAGACAATGCAAATTAGATAGGAGTGGTGTACTGATTACGTAATCACTAGTAACAATAAAAAAGATGATGTCACAATCAAAAGCTAAAAATTACTCTAAAAGACTAAAAATCCAAAAAAGCTATATGGTTAAAATTAAAATTATGAATCAAGTGTGATAAAAATGTTTTTGAATGTGAACAGTCATTTAGGCAAAACCATACACGAGACTAGACGCTTTTCATTTTCTCGAATAAGAGCACATTTTCAAGGTTTTTTGACAGTTTTGCGGCTAACAGTATTGTTGTGTATTTTCTAAAGGCACTAAAACCGGCTTGACACCCTAAAGGCCGGTTTTAATACCTAATTGTACGGCATACATACCCTTAAATTTAGGAATGAGGCAAAACTTTAAGTAGCCGTTTTTGGATCCATTTGGCTCTTTTTTGTTATCTCATCACATTTATTGTTTTTTCATTTCCCTCCTTTTCTCGCCGTATTGATTAGATAGCTGCAAGTCTCTCTTCATTTTTTTTAGTTCTGTTCCTTACCTTGTGTCATGCGTTGCTGCAAAACTAAAATCAGCGGCGTTGCTGGAAATCGATGTGGAATATGTGGTCTTTCTTCACCCTTTTTTTGCGGTATTGGCAACTGCCATTTGTTTTTAGGTGTTGTTGCAGACCCAAAAATACGGTCGTTACTGTGTACTGTTTTAAGATGACTTAAAACGAGTGACTAAAACTGCAGAAGCGCTGTCCCAGCTACCAAGTGACAGTGAAGATCTCGACGTAAGTAATTATAACAAAAAAAGTGATTTTGAGACAAAAAAAAGAGAACAGATTGTACAAGAGTGATGGTTATTATTTTCAAAGTTATGATAGTAATAAACAGGAGCTCCGAAAGCAGACGAATGAAGGCAATTGTTCTCCTGCTTTTTAATATTTTCAAAATAGAGCACAAGGAGCAGATAGTGTCCTTTTAAATTCTCAGTAGAAAAGCATTAGCTAAACTGTGTTCTACATTCATGTAAATTATACCTAAAATTTAATTTAACATAGATTATAAAATAGTGATTAGACAACAGTAAAGAAACGCTAGTTAGCAAGTGCAAATCGAGGCAAAAGTTTTTTCTTAGATTTCGTTAGTTTTCTGGATAGAAAATCAAGCATTTGGACAATCATTGTCACAGAAGAAACATCTACTGTCACAGAAAAAGCATCTACTATATTCTCTACCTCCGGTCTTGGAGCACAAGTATTCTTCTTGACATTAAAATCGCGACTTGCGAGCTTCTTATTGTGGGCGGTTTGACACTATTCCGCAACCGTTGCTAACTCCTTTAGACTCTGAGGTTTTCTCTCATCAGATGAACAGAGAGCTCTTTAGAACAAAAGTTAATGAACTGCTCTCTCACCATCCAATCAATCACACCTTTGAAACTGTTTTCCTCTTCAGGTAGCTTTATAAACTGCGTAAAATAATTTTTGAGACGCACAACATACTGATCAAGGTTTTTATAAGCCTCTAGATTAGCCTCTCTAAAACGTTCTGTATAATTGTATAATTGTATAACCCCTGTATATTTGTAATGAAGCAAAAGCGCCATCTTCAGACGTCCGTAGTCTAAAGTGCCCTTTGCGAGAGCCTGAAATACATATCCAAAGTTTTTCCTCATACCAACGCCCTTGAAGTGCCCAATTAGCTTAAGGCCATTTGCAACAGTAGCATATTTTTCAATTCGTAGTAAATAGCTATCTAAATCATCTTTTTCATTACTAAAAGAAGGGAGGACAGAGGATTTTTCTTCCCCGAAAATAACATGTACACCCCCTGTCTGATTTGCTTTAGCTCCTTCTTCACGAGAGCAATCTACTTCCCAATCAAGTCTTAGCTTTTAAAATTCTAAATACAATTTTGTTTCCTCAAATTTCTTTTTTTTCTGTTTTAATTCTAACTTTTCGAGTCTTATTTCTCGCTCCGATTTCTCCTGCTCAGCTTTTAGCAGTGCTTGTTGATCTTTATCTTTTTGTTTGTGGCAATACTTGCGGCAATGTAACCTAAATTTTTTTGACGAAAAAGACCTGGAATGGAGTAACTGTATAAGTTTGTGTACGGATGGAACTCCTTCCGCAAATATAGTGGTTTTTTGGCTAAAGCTAGAGAAAAGAATCCCGATATGATAGCTAATCATTGTTTTTTTTGCATCGTGAAGTGCTGGTTGCAAAAACTATACCGACCGATCTTAAAAAAGTACTGGATACATCTGTGAAAGTGATGAATTTCATCAAATCGTTGTCTTTAAACTCTAGATTTTTTCAAATACTGTGCAAAGAAATGGATGCTGAACATAAAAGCATACTTCTGCATACAGAGGTTCTCTGGTTGAGTCGTGTAAAGGTCTTACGTCGCATTTGCAAACTCGAAAAAAAATCGTGAAATTTGTATCTGCCAATTAGTCGGAAATCAACCCTTGGGTCGATGATGAAATGTGGTAGATAAAACTTACTTACTTGACTGATATATTTGGTTACTTAAACAAATTTAACATCAACATGCAAGACAGGAATGAAACATTGTTAACAGTTACGGATAAACTTTACGGCTTTGCGTTAAAGCTGTGGCAAACAAACTTTGCAAAAGGTGTTTTCGAGATGCTTTTCCTTACGGAAACTGCTATGAGAGCTGTGAACTGAGTGTTTGTAAAAAAGTATCAGTAGTCACTTAGAAATACTCCAGCAAAGACTTTAATCATGCTTTCCAGAGACCTGAACATTTTTAAGTATGATTGGGTAAAAAATCCGTTTAACCAAACTGCTGTAAGTAATGCAACAAATTAAAATTGAAAGCACCAGACAAACTTGCAGATATATGCATGGACCGCACGTTGCAAATAAAATACAATTAAATGGACATTGACAATTTTTGGCTCATTGCACGGCAGGAATATCCACAGATCTCACAACAAGCTGTTCAGATTACTTTTCCCTTTCCCACAATTTATTTGTAAATCCGCATTTTCGTCTTTATCACAAATCAAAACCAAATCAAGATCTCAGCAGTGTTTGCTTGAGTTTGCTTGACCTCCATTCCACCGCAGATCAAAACGATTTGTGTTCAAAAACAAGCACATGCATCGCACTAGTACTGGGCATTAGGGTGCAATAAAAAAATAAAAATTTTTGAATTTTACTTTGGTCGCTTAGTGCCTTGTTGCTATGGGCAAGATAAACGTCTAGGCCAAATTTTGCGTTAAAATTAGCTCATCTTCCTTACCGACTTTTCATGTCAATTTTTGGCTAATTTTGCCTTTTTCTACACCTAGTCCAGTACAAAGCGCTGATAACTGTAAACACTAACCGACTTTTAAGTATGAGAAACAATTTTATTCAAACACTGCGATGTCTTAGCATTAATAATTGTTATTGTTTCTCAGTTAATAATTGAAGCTGAAATGCTTCTTGGTTCTAAATGTAGGCGTAATCAATCCGTCTGCTGCTAAGCCCCTGCCTGATGTAACCATCTTTTCCCTTGTAGCCTGCCACCTCTGTGCATGCTTCAGTCTCTCAACTGACTGAGTGTGGTTTGGCCACGGAACACTCAACGGTTTTTCAAGGATACCTAAAACTTTCTCATCACTGAGGGATGTAAAAAATGGAGGCTCAGTTTTCAGTTCAGTGTCCCAGTCAGTCATATGATGGTAATTCGTTTTGTGAAACTTCAGCTTTGGAATGATTACTTTCCTTATGTTCTTGGAAGGCATGTCATGTGTCTTTTTTATCGCCTCTGTATCCTCCTTCGCTTCATCATCTGTTGGTATAAGAAAATCTTTATCAACGAACGTTACATTTACAATTAGCTGACACATGGCCAAAGCGATTGCATTTGAAACATCTTAAAGGTTTAGGAATATAAAGTTGAGTTTCAAAATTCAGATAGCCGAGACGTACAACTTCAGGGGCCACGCAGCTGTCAAAATGTAACAAAACTGTTTTACCGGGAGTCATTTCACTACTTGAATTTTTAAACGTAAATCTCTTGACAAATTTTACTTTTATTTGTTTTAAACAGTCGAGAATTTCTTCTTCGCTTATTTGTAGAGGAACATTTCTAATGATACATTTGCTGTCCGGTTGGGGCAGAGTTGATGCTGTTACAGAAATTTTTATTCCAGTTTAAAGATTCAAATGCGTTATTAATAATAAGGCATTAATTTGAGTGACGGTTTTGCATTTAACCAAAAGATTGCCATTTTTAAGTGGCTTACAGGTTTGATAACGCCCGATGGCCTTTCTCAGGCCGAAATCAATGGCAATTGGGTTAAAGGATTTTGGAAAGCTCAGCGAAGAATGTTGCGAAAAAGCAACACCAGCACAAAAAAAAGAAAATGGCAGCCAGAAAGTACGATGAGAACTACCTGTAGTTTGGTTTTATCTCGACACAAGATTCTGACTTTTCAAGGTCTTTCTGTCTTCTGTGTGGCAAAAAGTTATCAAATCAGGGCATGGTGTTCAGTAAATTAAAAAGACATCATGAAGGAAAGCATGAATTAGTAGCTCACAAAGACAAAAATTTTTTGTGTTCAAAAGCACAGAACTCAAAGCAATGGAATTTTAATTAGTACGGTCTGAAATAAGGTGCTTAAAGAAAGCTACGTCATTCCGAAAATTATCGCTAAAACTAAGCAACCTCATGCAATCGGCGAAAGCTTAGTTCTGTTATGTTGTCGGGGAATCGTAGATAATAATAAACGAAAGTGCAGTCAAGGAAGTCGAAAAAGTTCCACTGTTAGATATTAGTATAAGCAGGCGAATTGATGACATGTCGGATGACATACTGTCACAGCTAAAAGACAGCTTAATGAAAAATAAAGTTTTTGCACTGCAATTATTATTTTAATAAAAGATGAGTCGACGAATGTTTAAAAAAAGTCCGACTGCTTGCGAATAATCGATTGAAAACAATAGCATAGAAGAAAACTTTATATTTTGTAGAGAAATATCGTAAACTGGGATTCGTAGCACTTTTATTGGTTAGTTTATCAGGCCATATATTACTAAGAATTCAGTTCCTTCTTCATCTTTTGCAT
Organism: Diplosoma virens; assembly: GCA_963680785.1. Classification (NCBI taxonomy): domain Eukaryota; kingdom Metazoa; phylum Chordata; class Ascidiacea; order Aplousobranchia; family Didemnidae; genus Diplosoma; species Diplosoma virens. The sequence continues at coordinate 10,255,769 of OY796893.1, read as the reverse complement.
CTTTAGTATATCTTGACAGTGTTGTTCTATCCACATTGTTTGCTTTGGCGGATGCTCGAACAAACATATTTTTTTGCAATACATCTTCAACAATACTTTTCATCTGTTCAGCATTAAAGTTTCCCCAAGTGGTTTTTGGACTTTTTTCTTGGCATTCTTATTTAGCAAGTAAAACAGTTTTGCAAATTTTGTTTAGTTTTTAAACCTAGCAAAATAACAAAAGAGCACATCATATTGACCATTTAATACAAAAATTTAGCCTTACGTGAGTAATAGCGCTGCATGACCAAAGTAGTGAAAAGTGCCAAAAAACATTTAATAATAATAATAATAGGCATCCAAATAAACGTGGGGATTCATGAGCCACGAGCTGCCATGATGGTTCATGGGACCCCACCATAGCATTTTTTACTTCAATCAATTTTTTTCTTTAAACTGACTAGACCTGCTTTTAAGTTCTATTGCAACATCTAACTCAGTGACTGTATACACCAAAGAACTATTGCTTCATATACAGTATATCTCTAACATTGCGTTTACAATTGTCACATAAACCGTAGCTTAGAATTTACTTTGCCACCAAACAAATGCAGGTGTAGCTGCTTTAACTGAAGTGCTGTAGATGATGAGATAACACTTAAAGGCTGGAATTATTCTACCATAAACTGTCAAATTGTACCACAAGATGGCGGTATTTCAATTTACGTTCGTAGATTCAGAGGTGGTTCATCGGTCCCGCTATGATCATAGGTCCCGACCTTCCCCAATCTTAAAAAAGTTAAAACAATCTTAAAAAAGTACTGGATACATCTATGAAAGTGATGAATTTTATCAAATCGCTGTCTTTAAACTCGAAATTTTTTCAAATACTGTGCAAAAAAATCGATGTTGAACATAAAAGCTTACTTCTGTACACAGAAGTTCGTTAGTTGAGTCGCGTAAAGGTCTTATGTCGCATTTACAAACTCGAGAAGAAATCGTGAAATTCATTTCTGCCAATTCGTCTGAAATCAACCCCTGGGTTGATGATGAACTGTGATGGATAAAACTTGCTTACTTGACTGATATTCACTTAAACGAACTTAACATCAACATGCAAGACAGAACTGAAACATGTTAACAACCAAAGATAAACTTTACGGCTTTGCGTTAAAGTTGTGGCAAACAAACTTTGCAAAAGGTGTTTTCGAGATGTTTCTCCTTACGGAAACTGCTATGAGAGCTGTGAACTGAGTGTTTGAAGAAAAGTATCAGTAGTCACTTAGAAATACGACTCAGCAAAGATTTTAATCTTACTTTATAGACCTGTACATTTTTAAGTATGATTGGGTAAAAAAATCGGTTCAATCAATCTGCCGTAAGTAATGCAGCAAATTAAAATTGAAAGCACCAAAACAACTTGCAGAAATATGCATGGACCGCACGTTGCAACTGAAATACAATTAAATGGACACTGATAATTTTTGGCTCATTGCACGGCAGGAATACTCAGAGATCTCACAACAAGCTGTTCAGATTACTTTTCCCTTTTGCACAATTTACTTGTAAATCCGCATTTTCGTCTTTATCACAAATCAAAACCAAATCAAGATCTCAGCAGTGTTGGCTTGAGTTTGCTTGACCTCCATTCCACCGCAGATCAAAACTATTTGTGCTCAAAAACAAGCACATGCATCGCACTAATACTGGGCATAGTTCAATAAATTGTTTTGTTAATGAATTATTTATTTCTTGTGCTCGTATTTCGTTGTTTGCGAGTTCAGTTGCAAGGATAAAGTTTTAGCCTAGTTAGTTGAAAAGCAATTTGGCTGAGGTCCGAGTGTGCCGCGTTTGAAATGTATGTTGTCAAGTGTGCCTTGAGCAAAAAAGTTTGAAAACCACTGGCCTAATTTATGCTACTGTCTGTTGTTCTTGACGTCATCAAACTATTTAAACTTAACAACAATTGTGTTTTGCAAATTCGGGTGATAAATAACGAAATAATAATAAAATTAGTTTATGTTAAAAGCAAGTTTGAATCTATTTAGTTTCGCTTGATTAAATCTTTACAAATGACCCAGATTTGTTGCATCAGTGATGCTGTTGTTTTTTTGACAAATATGATTTGTTTATATTTCACGCATGCCCTGGCATCAGCAGTACTAATTGTAGTAAGTGTAATTGGCGCCATAAAATTATGGCTTTAAGAATGCATTGCCATTCATATAAAGATTAATATTCAAACTCCTTATAAATACAAATTTATATCACTGCTTCGTATTTCTGATAAAGAATTGTAATAATCTTGTCACAATGTGTCTCTTACTTAATATTTGTTTATAAATATTATGATCGCTTCTATACCGTGCAGGGTTCGGAACTTAAGAAAACTCTAAAGAAAAAGTCTGGCACAGATAACGGTAAACTAAAAACTTCCTGTTAATACTGTTTGTTTTGATAAAGTCGCTGAAACATCAACAGATGTTAACGTTGCTACGACCTAGCTATTCGAGCAATGTTCTTACGGCTAGGGCCGCCGAAATCGGGGGACAGGGGCAATTGCTATTAAAATTTGTACTGTATTTTTAAAAAACGGGAAGGTACAGGTTGATCGATATAGAGTCATTGGGTTAGATTTGTCCCTAAAATCTTAGAAACTCAATGAATATCAAATCGAGAAAAAGTGAAGACTTTGCTCTGGCTCTTGTCCTCACCTTAAATATTAAGACACCGATTAAAAGTAATGACCTATTTTTAAAAACCACTAAAAACGGTCAGCATTACAAAATAATAAATTTATAAAAGATGCCATTTTAAAAGATCAGAGTTGCCAAAATTTGTTTCTGTTGAGAGCGCCCTTTCAACAAAAAGATGCTTTTTTTAATTTTGTAATTTTGTCCAATCCCTGGTTAAGCTTAAATATATCCCAACAAAATACGTCATTAAAAAAAAAAAACCTTTCAAACTAACATAAAAGTTATTCCCATCGTCTAGTACAGCGCCAAATTGTAGAACTTTATGGACCACTTAATCTTCAAAATATATGGCCTACGACGCTTTCCTTCGAGTCAGGAGGTTAATTTAAAAATGAACAAAAAAGAAAAAATATTTAGGCAACATTAAAGTCAAAATTACTGATGCATAAAATTAGTTTTCCAAATACATATTGAAGTCTTTACAAGAGTTAATTGCTAGGCCGAAGAACACTTTATAGTAATGTTCAAAATCGTGAAACACTATTTGTACTGGATAAACTGGGAGAAAAAATATATAATTTTTTTTTCTAAACTAATATAAATTAATGTTCCTGCAACAATGTAACAAAATTTCACTTTAAACACTTCTATAACGGGCCAAAACCATTAACTTAAAATAAAATTATAATTTTACAAAAATAAAGTGAAAAACGAACGTAATCATCAGTCAATCTTGTAAACTAGCAAACACTAACAAATCTTATATTCGTCTGACTGATTCAAACGTCAGTGCTCGATTATTGCACGCCAAATCCTGAGCTGTAATTCTTGTTCGTCGAGTGTTTGGGCCAAATTCTGGCGACCCTTATTTTTTTGCCATCTACAACATAAAGTCACTCGTTTTGATTAATAAAACAGCACAAAATTACAACGCTCTTGATTGTGAAGCAAACAAGACCAAGCTTGTATCTCAATCTATACAGATTTTTAAAAGCTGTTTAGTTTCTAACCAATGAAATTAAGTTTATTGAGCAACTAATTTTAATATTTTTTCGCGGGCCACTTCAGAAGACTTCACTGGCCACGAATCGGGCAGTCTTGCTTCATTCTGATGACAAAGCAAGACACGAATGAAACGTTGTTTGTTGTCACTGAGCCAAAAAACTATCGTTTTATTAGTAATTGTTTTGTGTTTACAATCTTTCGCCTCGTCGTCGTTCGATCGTTTCCGATTCCAACTTCATGTTTTCCTGACGATCCTATAAAAGAGCTTCGCCTTTTGTCGTTTTCACTTCACTAACCAGTACGAAAAACGAAAAAGATGAAGTTGATGATCGTTCTCCTTTCCTTATTCGTCTCATTGATCAACGGTAAATTTTTTTTTAAATGAATGACAATAATTAATAACAACAGACATAATGTCATTGCTTCGTCCTATGGGGCATCGTCAGTGCTGTAATAATACGCGTTTAGAACTATTTAAATAAGTCTCAAAAGGATAAATTTTATTTTGGGAGATTTAATTAATCTTTGTAAGATCGACAATTAAAACCTTGAAGACCTGAATAATGCTACTGTCTGTTGTTCTTGACGTCTTCAAACTATTTAAACTTAATAATAATTGTGTTACTGAAAATTCTGGTGAAAAAATAACAAAATAATAATAAAATCAGTTTATGTTGAAAGCGACTTCGAATCTATTTAACATCTCTTGAAAAAAACTTTACAAATGACTCAAATTTGCTGCATCAGTGATGCTGTTGTTTTCTTGACAAGTATTACTTGTTTACATTTCAAGCATGTGCTGATATTAGCAGTACTAATTGTAGTAAGAGTAATTAGCACTTTAGAATTATGGCTTTCAGAATGCATTGTCATTCATAGAAAGATTAATATTCAAACCCCTAAATATAATTAACACTTTATAGAACTGCTTCGTATTTTTGATAAAAAAATTGTAATAATCTAGTCACAGTGTGTCTCACACTTTACAATTTATTTGTTCAAAATAATATTTGATTCGATGCAACTGTTTGTTGTTTAAATGAGTCAGTAAATAATTGAATATTGAAAAGCCTATGTACAAGACCCTAACTGATATTATTGCTGGATCATGGCAAATCTTGGTTAAGTACTTCTTAAAAATTGTTTTTCCAAAATTTTTTTGCTTCAACTGTTCAAGTATTTGTTGATTGTGTGACCTTCAGTTCTTCAATTCGGATATTTTTAACTCACTTCAAAGTACATTGATAAATCAGTACGTTTTTTTAAATAAAAAAAAAAAAAAATAGAAAACAAAGGGTTAAATACAGTGTAGCTGTATATCCAGTATATAAGAAACTACTAACTTTTTTCTAAATGTTAATCCCAAATTTTTTGCACATTTAGATTTTTTTAAAACTAAGAATCTAAAGTATTAGAAAAATATAGAGCAACGACTCCGGTTCTATATATATAAACATCGTACATATATAACTGTATAACCGAATTGTCTCAAAATATTGGTACAGTGCTCGATAACCAGGTTAGAGCAATTTATTTAAATTAAAAACACTACAACAAAATAGTTGAAACCACGACAGTCTGTTTCATCGTATAGAATTGTCAGGTGGTCACTTATTCAAATATAATTTTGTATAATATATATAGTAGTATATAGTATAGTAGTATAGTAGTATAGTAGTATAGTGTCACTTATTCAAATAGAATATATTTTGTATTTTGAATATATTCAATTCTATTTGAATAATTGACCACCTGACAATAATTTTATTTTTTAGATACCCCTAATGATCCCTTTTATGGGTGAAACAGTCTGTTGGGTTTTAGCTTTGTTTTTATTTCCGTGATTTTGCTATTGTTAATCTTAAAAAGCTCTAACTTTGTTATCGAGCACTTTAGAAGAATTGATTTTCATACAGTGTTTTATATAAAATTAACACTGGCGAAATCACGGAAATAAAAACAAAGCTAAAACCCAACAGACTGTTTCACCCATAAAAGGGTTCATCAGGGGTATCTAAAAAATAAAATAAAATAAAGTTAAAATAAAACTGCCAAAAAGAATTGAAAACAATTGAAAAAACTGAAAAAACTGAAAAAGCTTAAAAAACAATTGAAAAAAATTAAAAAACTTTAAAACTTTAAACGCTTATTAGGGTCAGAACATCCCATCACGGACTCTGCTAAACTAAACTGATTAAGATCGGCGAGAAAACACGAGAAGAAGAAAAGCGCGCGAAAGAATTACAAATACAAATATTACAGTATATCAAAATTTTTTAAATTTTAGAAAAGGGTTCAAATATCGGCTAAGGTAGAATGTTGTACAGGGCGAAAAAATGAAAGAAAATCACAGTTTAAGTTTGGCGTTTATCAATTTATATTTGAAAAAGAGGCTGTTGGCCTGTATTGAGATGACGGCCTTGTCATGCTTCGTAGCGTTTCGGGCCCAGACGCCGAAAGAGTGAGGAAGAAAGTGACAAAATTTTTTCAATACCATCAGCTTAAAGTCACTGTTGATACCAATCTTATACAAACAGACTTCCTCGACGTTACCCTGAACCTTAGCACAGACAGATACTGGCCGTATCCAAAACCAAACGACCAGCCCTTTTACATCAATGTGCAGTCCAATCACACACCATTGATTACCAAGAAGCTGCCTTGTATGGTCGTCAAACGCATTTTTGATATTTCATGCTACTTCGACGCCTTCAACCGTTCGTTACCTGTGTATGAAGAGGCGCTCAAGCAAAGCGGACACAAGATTCAGTCACTCCCGTTTGAACGTGCAGCAGGAAGAAAAAAACTTTGATAGAGAAGAAGAAAAGTTATATGGTTCAATCCCCCAAATAACAACCGGGTTTCCACCAACATCGGGAAAGCCTCCTTCCACCTTCTGCGAAAACACTTCCCTCCATCAAAAAGGTTGCATAAAATCTGCAACAAAAATGTCATCAAACTCAGCTACAGCTGTACCCCCAACATGGCAAACATCCTCGCAGCTCACAATAAGAGGCTTTTTAAGTCCCACAATGGCAAATCAGAATTTAAACCCTGTAATTGCAGATATAAGCCGTCATGCCATTGAATGGCAACTGCCGAGACAAAGCAATCGCTTATCAAGCAACTGTGCAAACCAAGGATTATATAAATTGATCAATGCCAAATTTAAACTGTGATTTTCTTTCATTTTTTCGCCGTGTACAACGTTCTTCCTTAGTCGATACTTGAACCCCTTCTTAAAATTTTAAAAATTTTGAAATAACATTTGTATTTGTAATTCTTTTGAGCGCTTTTCTTTTTCTCGTGTTTTCTCGCCGATCTTAATCAGTTCATTTTAGCAGAGTCCGTGATGGGATTTTATTTTATTTTATTTTACTTTATAGATACCCCTGATGATCCCTTTTATGGATGAAACAGTCTGTTGGGTTTTAGCTTTGTTTTTATTTCCGTGATTTACCCATTGTTAATTTATATATATATATATATATATATAATATATATATATATATATATATATATACATATATTCTATATAAACATTAAATTGAAAATCTTTATCTTATCCTATATATACATTTTATTGCATATTGTAAATAGCTATTGAATGTAAATTCGATTAGAATTTTTGAATCTAAACATAATAATTAAGTGGAAAGCTCCAACAAATCGGCTTCAGCAACTGTCGCTCAGACAGAGACTTTACATCCTCGCTTAAAATAACAAATTCATGTTAAATTGGTCAAGCAAAAGTAAAGTCATTAAGTGTTTTAAGTTATTTAACCCGAATCAGAGCAATTATTCCTGGAATGCTTTTCAAGTCGAAAGACTATCCCAATATCTATGAAGCACAAATCAAACCACTCGCTTCGAAACGGCGCCATGACGTCAAATAAAATTTAAATTGTTTAAAACCTTTCAGGATTAAGATGTTTTCATTGCGAAAATGAGCCGACATTAGAAGCTTGTTTGACCAACGGAAGAGTCGACACATGCCAACCAAATGAAGTGAGTTCATAAAATCTTTTCGAACTCTCTCTTGTTGTATTAATAGTTGTTTGTTTTAATTCAGATAATTTTTAAAATTTACTTGTAATCTTGATCGTAAAAAATGTTTCAGAAAGCAAAAGTTTTTTTGACATGTTTGTTGAAAAAACATAAACCACAGTGTTGCAAGTTTTGCAACACACAATTTATGCCATGAATCTCAATAAATATACAATTTTTTTCAAAATTCTGTAATGATGACGTTGTAATTTTTGTCAAAAAAAAACTGAATGCAACCAATCATTTGTATTTGCTAGTTACGTAGCACCGTTTCAAATTTTACTGTAAATATTTGATTGCAACGTTTTACTGTTTAAAAAAGAGAGCGGTCCAATTTTTTCATTCCTAAAAAAAGTTCTCGTTTTCAGTCGATGGTCAAAAAGTGTCTTTTCGCTGCATACGTATGTCAACAATTACAAAAAAAAACCAGCTTCAATCAAAGCAGGCTGTATGAAACTATTTGATAAATTTTGAATAGACAAGATAAATAATGTTTGAAATTGTTTAGCGTACCGTACGCGCTTTACGTGCCCAACTTAGGACCACCTGACATAACATGTAAGGGCAGCACTTGATTAATTTTTTTGAATTTTTTCAGGATGCTTGTGCTACTGAAGTGAGAAGACGGGGTGATGAATATTTGTATTTCAAAACTTGTAAAGATAGTCATGCATGTTTCAGCAACAGAATCCAGGTAAGAAGCAATTTTATCTTAACTTATAAATGCTAAACAAGTAAAAGTGAATCAATTATTGACTGCACTCACGATTTTTAAACACTTAAACACATGAAGCAAAGGTTAAAAGAGCTAAAGTACAGAAATAAACGTATCTTATAAAAGAAAAAGCAGAATTTCGGCTTTGCAAATAACAAATTGATTTTAATCCTAACGCTTTTCGCCAAACAGCTGGCTCAATGATTTTTATGTTTTATATGTTTTTATAGTAAACACTTTTTGTAAGAAACTTATTGAAAGAAATGTCTGGATAAAAGTATATTCCACCCTCGTATTTTGCACCCTAAAGCTTCCAGCACGAACCATCCTCCGAATCTTTCGTCCCATCAAGTTTTCATACCGTTGGGTGAACAACTCGCTGGGTTAAAAATTCATGGAAAGAATATTACATGGTGTGATAATTTTGTGGATTAGTTTGGATGGAAGTCTCGGGATAAAAGTTATAGATGTGGAATTTATATGGAACCTAAAAAAGCGTAAACAATTATGTACAGCAGCAATAATACATTCATGCCAAATTAAAACAAATAAGAAATCATAAGCGTTTTTGGCTTACATTAGCCCTCTTCAGATGAATAAAATGTCAAGAAATTTTGCCAGCTATTTCAAAGATCGAAGTCAATGTTCTGAATACATAGTAGTTTATCAAATTTGTCAAACGAGTTTTTCATAAAAAGAATAGTTGAATAAATAATTGATTAAAAAAATGCAAAGGTAAAATAACAACCGCAAAGCCAATATACTACGCAAAATCCAAATAACAAAAATAACTATCTGAAATATATTTAACAAAAACATTGATCCATTCGAAAATATATGTCGATCAAGTCCAGGGTTATGTTTTTCAATTAATAAAGCTTCGTGAATTTTAGCTTCAAAATTAAAATTACATTATTTAATTATCTTAAAAAGCAATTTTTTTCCCGAAGCCATGCTATAAAACAGTGGTTCCCAAACTTTTTTTTCACAGCGCCCTTTGAAAACTTAACAATACTCGCGGCGCCGTAATAAAAAAAAGGTATTCAGTTCAATTACTTCTTTGAACAACCTTTTTTTCTCCGAAAATCAGGGTGTTCTCTCTAAAAAAAAAAGGTCTTCACTTCGATTTTATCTCCGATTTCCCTATTTTTCTCGGAAAATCAGGGTGTTCACTAAAAAAAAAAAAAAAGAGAAAAGGTCTTCACATCGATTTCATCTCTGATTTCCCTGTTTCCCTCCCAAAATCAGGATGTTATCTAAAAAAAAAAAGGTCCTCAATCGGAATCGTTCTCTGAAGGGAACGTTGCTGCTAACAACTTTCACACTGCAATTATTGTGAGAAAAGCAGTAAATACAACAACTTTTGCATGCTTTCGCGGCGCCCCTGACAAAGTCTCGCACAGTTTGGGAACCGCTGCTATAAAATAATAACAATAATAACTTCAGGTACTGTAATTTTAATGAAAAACTTTTGCCTTCTTGGGATCGAGTCTACATTGTGCCATTTTTAGAACTATCTTAGCCGCAATACTTCGTAGACGTAACTATTCTTAACGTCCCATGGCCATATTAAGAGATTGTACGAATAGATTTTTATTTTTGGATTTAATGTTAGCACCATAATCTAATCATGTTTAACATCTTTTTTGAAATTCCTTTTTTTGTCATTATCGTTAAAACTCGCTAAACCAGAATTTGTTCGCATTATGAGAGTTATGAACATTACCGCAAATCATACATTAAAAAAATCATTAAGCATTGCTTCAAAATATTTTATTGTTGTTGACAATTATTGTTGAATTATTGTTGAATTGTTTCAGAATCCACGCGCTGCTGCAACTCCGACTCAATGCAACGGTGAAGGAGAAGTATCAGTTTGCAGATGTTGCTGCTTTTCTGATGAATGTGGAAAACTGGAAAATTGCACTGGTAAGTTAGGTTTGATTTGGTCAGTTTTGGAAATGTTTAGTTAAAAAAAATTGTTACAACAAATAAAATAATCTGGTGGATAAATGAAAAAAAAAATTATTATTGACTTTTGTATTTCAACAACAAAACCTTTGTTTTACAGATGTAACTCCTACCGTAATTGTGAGTTTTTGTGGATTTAGCTAATTGTAGATACAAGTTTTCAAATAATTTATTTGTTATGATACTGAACGACTCCAGCTATGAGTATTTTAACGTTTAATTTTAAGTTTTTTAGTTTTTTTCAAAAAACTGAATCGTTCTTTAAATCATAATTATTCGTATAGTTTATTTTTAAACTTCATATATGATTACAATATAAATATATCTGTAAGTTGTTGGTGCTCTTCAGTTGAGAGCTCAATGACTTAATTTACCACTTGTTACTTTGACAGAAAATTGTTTGTGATTAACACAATCTCAATAATGAAGCAATAACCTTGATTTGTTTTACATGCACATGCATTGTAAAATTGTTAAGTTACGTGTATAAAAATTAGATGGGTTAATAACTTTTGCGTTTTAAAAAATTTAGTTTCTCTTTTTTATGCCGAATAGACTTTATAGACTTACGTACGCCCGGGATGCGAGAAGTAACAAATAGCAGGCTACCTTCATTTCTTAACAAATTTTCGCGAGGAAAATTTCTTCAAAACAATGATTATAAAGCAGGCCTATTTGTATTGATTTTTATCATGTGTAAGTTAAGAATGAAGCTACTGTAGCATATAATCATCAGACAACTCATTCAGCTTCCGTGCTTATGGTTTTTGTATAAAACTAAGGTAACCATTTAATGGCAAAGTAGCATTTCCTGATCTTGTAAAATAAACGATACAAATTTAATGATAAAAAACTGTTTTTATTTTAGTCTAATTTTTGTGAAAACCACAAAACTGCTTTTACTTGAAATAATTTGAAAAGTTTTTTATTCTCAAAAGTCAAATAAAAAGTAAAAAATTCTTTAATACCTGGCGTGGCGTGTCCGGAAATTTTAAAAGACTGGCTAAATTTTCAACTCTAAAATACTGTAAGTGGCTTTTTGTAAATTTTTTATCACTTTGTTTTTACTTGAATTTTTGGATTAATTTGTTTAAGTATGAACATATTGAAACTAAAAGCTGGCTCCGTTGATGGCTGATTTTAACATAGGCAAGGCCTACATTTTTTTAAAGTGGCACCGACACGTTTTGATCCAAAAAATATCTTTATTAAAATCCATTAGTACAAACACATGAGTTTGTCATTTAATAAAAACTTTCAACATAAATTAATTGAAACTAATGTCTCTATTGCATAGATAAATTTAACTCTATAATAAAAATACATAGTGTATATCCCTAAGTACTGAAGGAGGGCATGAAACAATGTTTCTCCGAAATCGCTATGATTTGCAATTAAAATACAAAATCGAA
>OY796893.1:10181744-10243744 GCA_963680785.1 Diplosoma virens | reverse complement strand
AGTGGTTTGATTTGTGCTTCATAGATATTGGGATAGTCTTCGACTTCAAAAGCATTCCAGGAATAATTGCTCTGATTCGGGTTAAATAACTTAAAACACTTAATGACTTTACTTTTGCTTGACCAATTTAACATGAATTTGTTATTTTAAGCGAGGATGTAAAGTCTCTGTCTGAGCGACAGTTGCTGAAGCCGATTTGTTGGAGCTTTCCACTTAATTATTACGTTTAGATTCAAAAATTCTAATCGAATTTACATTCAATATCTATTTACAATATGCAATAAAATGTATATATAGGATAAGATAAAGATTTTCAATTTAATGTTTATATAGAATATATTTATACATATATATATACAGTATATAAATTAACAATGGGGAAATCACGGAAATAAAAACAAAGCTAAAACCCAACAGACTGTTTCACCCATAAAAGGGATCATCAGGGGTATCTATAAAGTAAAATAAAATAAAATAAAATCCCATCACGGACTCTGCTAAAATGAACTGATTAAGATCGGCGAGAAAACACGAGAAAAAGAAAAGCGCTCAAAAGAATTACAAATACAAATATTATTTCAAAATTTTTAAAATTTTAAGAAGGGGTTCAAGTATCGACTAAGGAAGAACGTTGTACACGGCGAAAAAATGAAAGAAAATCACAGTTTAAATTTGGCATTGATCAATTTATATAATCCTTGGTTTGCACAGTTGCTTGATAAGCGATTGCTTTGTCTCGGCAGTTGCCATTCAATGGCATGACGGCTTATATCTGCAATTACAGGGTTTAAATTCTGATTTGCCATTGTGGGACTTAAGAAGCCTCTTATTGTGAGCTGCGAGGATGTTTGCCATGTTGGGGGTACAGCTGTAGCTGAGTTTGATAACATTTTTGTTGCAGATTTTATGCAACCTTTTTGATGGAGGGAAGTGTTTTCGCAGAAGGTGGAAGGAGGCTTTCCCGATGTTGGTGAAAACCCGGTTGTTATTTGTGGGATTGAACCATATAACTTTTCTTCTTCTCTGTCGAAGTTTTTTTCTTCCTGCTGCACGTTCAAACGGGAGTGGCTGAACCTTGTGTCCGCTTTGCTTGAGCGCCTCTTCATACACAGGTAACGAACGGTTGAAGGCGTCGAAGTAGCATGAAATATCGAAAATGCGTTTGACGACCATACAAGGCAGCTTCTTGGTAATCAATGGTGTGTGATTGGACTGCACATTGATGTAAAAGGGCTGGTCGTTTGGTTTTGGATACGGCCAGTATCTGTCTGTGCTAAGGTTCAGGGTAACGTCGAGGAAGTCTGTTTGTATAAGATTGGTATCAACAGTGACTTTAAGCTGATGGTATTGAAAAAATTTTGTCACTTTCTTCCTCACTCTTTCGGCGTCTGGGCCCAAAACGCTACGAAGCATGACAAGGCCGTCATCTCAATACAGGCCAACAGCCTCTTTTTCAAATATAAATTGATAAACGCCAAACTTAAACTGTGATTTTCTTTCATTTTTTCGCCCTGTACAACGTTCTACCTTAGCCGATATTTGAACCCTTTTTTAAAATTTTAAAAATTTTGAAATAATATTTGTATTTGTAATTCTTTTGCGCGCTTTTCTTCTTCTCGTGTTTTCTCGCCGATCTTAATCAGTTTAGTTTAGCAGAGTCCGTGATGGGATGTTCCGACCCTAATAAGCGTTTAAAGTTTTAAAGTTTTTTAATTTTTTTCAATTGTTTTTTAAGCTTTTTCAGTTTTTTCAGTTTTTTCAATTGTTTTCAATTCTTTTTGGCACTTTTATTTTAACTTTATTTTATTTTATTTTATTTTTTAGATACCCCTGATGAACCCTTTTATGGGTGAAACAGTCTGTTGGGTTTTAGCTTTGTTTTTATTTCCGTGATTTCGCAAGTATTAATTTTATATATATATATATATAACACTGTATGAAAATCAATTCTTCTAAAGTGCTTGATAACAAAGTTAGAGCTTTTTAAGATTAACAATAGCAAAATCACGGAAATAAAAACAAAGCTAAAACCCAACAGACTGTTTCACCCATAAAAGGGATCATTAGGGGTATTTAAAAAATAAAATTATTGTCAGGTGGTCAATTATTCAAATAGAATTGAATATATTCAAAATACAAAATATATTCTATTTGAATAAGTGACGCTATACTACTATACTACTATACTACTATACTATATACTACTATATATATTATACAAAATTATATTTGAATAAGTGACCACCTGACAATTCTATACGATGAAACAGACTGTCGTGGTTTCAACTATTTTGTTGTAGTGTTTTTAATTTAAATAAATTGCTCTAACCTGGTTATCGAGCACTGTACCAATATTTTGAGACAATTCGGTTATACAGTTATATATGTACGATGTTTATATATATAGAACCGGAGTCGTTGCTCTATATTTTTCTAATACTTTAGATTCTTAGTTTTAAAAAAATCTAAATGTGCAAAAAATTTGGGATTAACATTTAGAAAAAAGTTAGTAGTTTCTTATATACTGGATATACAGCTACACTGTATTTAACCCTTCGTTTTCTATTTTTTTTTTTTTTTATTTAAAAAAACGTACTGATTTATCAATGTACTTTGAAGTGAGTTAAAAATATCCGAATTGAAGAACTGAAGGTCACACAATCAACAAATACTTGAACAGTTGAAGCAAAAAAATTTTGGAAAAACAATTTTTAAGAAGTACTTAACCAAGATTTGCCATGATCCAGCAATAATATCAGTTAGGGTCTTGTACATAGGCTTTTCAATATTCAATTATTTACTGACTCATTTAAACAATAAACAGTTGCATCGAATCAATTATTATTATGAACAAATAAATTGTAAAGTGTGAGACACACTGTGACTAGATTATTACAATTTTTTTATCAAAAATACGAAGCAGTTCTATAAAGTGTTAATTATATTTAGGGGTTTGAATATTAATCTTTCTATGAATGACAATGCATTCTGAAAGCCATAATTCTAAAGTGCTAATTACTCTTACTACAATTAGTACTGCTAATATCAGCACATGCTTGAAATGTAAACAAGTAATACTTGTCAAGAAAACAACAGCATCACTGATGCAGCAAATTTGAGTCATTTGTAAAGATTTGATCAAGAGATGTTAAATAGATTCGAAGTCGCTTTCAACATAAACTGATTTTATTATTATTTTGTTATTTTTTCACCAGAATTTTCAGTAACACAATTATTATTAAGTTTAAATAGTTTGAAGACGTCAAGAACAACAGACAGTAGCATTATTTAGGTCTTTAAGGTTTTAATTGTCGATCTTACAAAGATTAATTAAATCTCCCAAAATAAAATTTATCCTTTTGAGACTTATTTAAATAGTTTTAAACGCGTATTATTACAGCACTGACGATGCCCCATAGGACAAAGCAATGACATTATGTCTGTTGTTATTAATTATTGTCATTCATTTAAAAAAAAATTTACCGTTGATCAATGAGACGAATAAGGAAAGGAGAACGATCATCAACTTCATCTTTTTCGTTTTTCGTACTGGTTAGTGAAGTGAATACGACAAAAGGCGAAGCTCTTTTATAGGATCGTCAGGAAAACATGAAGTTGGAATCGGAAACGATCGAACGACGACGAGGCGAAAGATTGTAAACACAAAACAATTACTAATAAAACGATAGTTTTTTGGCTCAGTGACAACAAACAACGTTTCATTCGTGTCTTGCTTTGTCATCAGAATGAAACAAGACTGCCCGATTCGTGGCTAGTGAAGTCTTCTGAAGTGGCCCGCGAAAAAATATTAAAATTAGTTGCTCAATAAACTTAATTTCATTGGTTAGAAACTAAACAGCTTTTAAAAAAACTGTATAGATTAAGATACAAGCTTGGTCTTGTTTGCTTCACAATCAAGAGGTTGTAATTTTGTGCTGTTTTATTAATCAAAACGAGTGACTTTATGTTGTAGATGGCAAAAAAATAAGGGTCGCCAGAATTTGGCCCAAACACTCGACGAACAAAAATTACCGCTCAGGATTTGACGTGCGATAATCGAGCACTGACGTTTGAATCAGTCAGACGAATATAAGATTTGTTAGTGTTTGCTAGTTTACAAGATTGACTGATGATTACGTTCGTTTTTCACTTTATTTTTGTAAAATTATAACTTTATTTTAAGTTAATGGTTTTGGCCCGTTATAGAAGTGTTTAAAGTGAAATTTTGTTACATTGTTGCAGGAACGTTAATTTATATTAGTTTAGAAAAAAAAATTATATATTTTTTCTCCCAGTTTATCCAGTACAAATAGTGTTTCACGATTATGAACATTACTACAAAGTGTTCTTCGGCCTAGCAATTAACTCTTGTAAAGACCTCAATATGTATTTGGAAAACTAATTTTATGCAGCATTAATTTTAAATTTAATGTTGCCTAAATATTTTTTCTTTCTTGTTCATTTTTAAATTAACCTCCTGACTCGAAGGAAAGCGTCGTAGGCGATATATTTTGAAGATTAAGTGGTCCATAAAGTTCTACAATTTGGCGCTGTACTAGACTATGGGAATAACTTTTATGTTAGTTTGAAAGGTTATTTTTTTTAATGACGTATTTTGTTGGGATATATTTAAGCTTAACCAGGGATTGGACAAAAATTACAAAATTAAAAAAAGCATCTTTTTGTTGAAAGGGCGCTCTCAACAGAAACAAATTTTGGCAACTCTGATCTTTTAAAATGGCATCTTTTATAAATTTATTATTTTGTAATGCTGACCGTTTTCAGTGGTTTTCAAAAATAGGTCATTACTTTTAATCGGTGTCTTAATATTTAAGGTGAGGACAAGAGCCAGAGCAAAGTCTTCACTTTTTCTCAATTTGATATTCATTGAGTTTCTAAGATTTTAGGGACAAATCTAACCCAATGCCTCTATATCGATCAACCTGTACCTTCCCGTTTTTTAAAAATACAGTACAAATTTTAATAGCAATTGCCCCTGTCCCCCGATTTCGGCGGCCCTAGCCGTAAGAACATTGCTCGAATAGCTAGGTCGTAGCAACGTTGACATCTGTTGATGTTTCAGCGACTTTATCAAAACAAACAGTATTAACAGGAAGTTTTTAGTTTACCGTTATCTGTGCCAGACTCTTTCTTTAGAGTTTTCTTAAGTTCCGAACCCTGCACGGTATAGAAGCGATCATAATATTTATAAACAAATATTAAGTAAGAGACACATTGTGACAAGATTATTACAATTCTTTATCAGAAATACGAAGCAGTGATATAAATTTGTATTTATAAGGAGTTTGAATATTAATCTTTATATGAATGGCAATGCATTCTTAAAGCCATAATTTTATGGCGCCAATTACACTTACTACAATTAGTACTGCTGATGCCAGCGCATGCATGAAATATAAACAAATCATATTTGTCAAAAAAACAACAGCATCACTGATGCAGCAAATCTGGGTCATTTCTAAAGATTTAATCAAGCGAAACTAAATAGATTCAAACTTGCTTTTAACATAAACTAATTTTATTATTATTTCGTTATTTATCACCCGAATTTGCAAAACACAATTGTTGTTAAATTTAAATAGTTTGATGACGTCAAGAACAACAGACAGTAGCATAAATTAGGCCAGTGGTTTTCAAACTTTTTTGTTCAAGGCACACTTGACAACATACATTTCAAACGCGGCACACTCGGACCTCAGCCAAATTGCTTTTCAACTAACTAGGCTAAAACTTTATCCTTGCAACTGAACTCGCAAACAACGAAATACGAGCACAAGAAATAAATAATTCATTAACAGAACAATTTATTGAACTATGCCCAGTATTAGTGCGATGCATGTGCTTGTTTTTGAGCACAAATAGTTTTGATCTGCGGTGGAATGGAGGTCAAGCAAAATCAAGCCAACACTGCTGAGATCTTGATTTGGTTTTGATTTGTGATAAAGACGAAAATGCGGATTTACAAGTAAATTGTGCAAAAGGGAAAAGTAATCTGAACAGCTTGTTGTGAGATCTCTGAGTATTCCTGCCGTGCAATGAGCCAAAAATTATCAGTGTCCATTTAATTGTATTTCAGTTGCAACGTGCGGTCCATGCATATTTCTGCAAGTTGTTTTGGTGCTTTCAATTTTAATTTGCTGCATTACTTACGGCAGATTGATTGAACCGATTTTTTTACCCAATCATACTTAAAAATGTACAGGTCTATAAAGTAAGATTAAAATCTTTGCTGGAGTCGTATTTCTAAGTGACTACTGATACTTTTCTTCAAACACTCAGTTCACAGCTCTCATAGCAGTTTCCGTAAGGAGAAACATCTCGAAAACACCTTTTGCAAAGTTTGATTGCCACAACTTTAACGCAAAGCCGTAAAGTTTATCTTTGGTTGTTAACATGTTTCAGTTCTGTCTTGCATGTTGATGTTAAGTTCGTTTAAGTGAACGAATATATCAGTCAAGTAAGCAAGTTTTATCCATCACAGTTCATCATCAACCCAGGGGTTGATTTCAGACGAATTGGCAGAAATGAATTTCACGATTTCTTCTCGAGTTTGTAAATGCGACGTAAGACCTTTACGCGACTCAACTAACGAACTTCTGTGTACAGAAGTAAGCTTTTATGTTCAACATCGATTTTTTTGCACAGTATTTGAAAAAATTTCGAGTTTAAAGACAGCGATTTGATAAAATTCATCACTTTCATAGATGTATCCAGTACTTTTTTAAGATTGTTTTAACTTTTTTAAGATTGGGGAAGGTCGGGACCTATGATCATAGCGGGACCGATGAACCACCTCTGAATCTACAAACGTAAATTGAAATACCGCCATCTTGTGGTACAATTTGACAGTTTATGGTAGAATAATTCCAGCTTTTAAGTGTTATCTCATCATCTACAGCACTTCAGTTAAAGCAGCTACACGTGCATTTGTTTGGTGGCAAAGTAAATTCTAAGCTACGGTTTATGTGACAATTGTAAACGCAATGTTAGAGATATACTGTATATGAAGCAATAGTTCTTTGGTGTATACAGTCACTGAGTTAGATGTTGCAATAGAACTTAAAAGCAGGTCTAGTCAGTTTAAAGAAAAAAATTGATTGAAGTAAAAAATGCTATGGTGGGGTCCCATGAACCATCATGGCAGCTCGTGGCTCATGAATCCCCACGTTTATTTGGATGCCTATTATTATTATTATTAAATGTTTTTTGGCACTTTTCACTACTTTGTTCATGCAGCGCTATTACTCACGTAAGGCTAAATTTTTGTATTAAATGGTCAATATGATGTGCTCTTTTGTTTTTTTGCTAGGTTTAAAAACTAAACAAAATTTGCAAAACTGTTTTACTTGCTAAATAAGAATGCCAAGAAAAAAGTCCGAAAACCATTTGGGGAAACTTTAATGCTGAACAGATGAAAAGTATTGTTGAAGAAGTATTGCAAAAAAATATGTTTGTTCGAGCATCCGCCAAAGCAAACAATGTGGATAGAACAACACTGTCAAGATATACTAAAGATGCAAAAGATGAAGAAGGAACTGAATTCTTAGTAATATATGGCCTGATAAACTAACCAATAAAAGTGCTACGAATCCCAGTTTACGATATTTCTCTACAAAATATAAAGTTTTCTTCTATGCTATTGTTTTCAATCGATTATTCGCAAGCAGTCGGACTTTTTTTAAATATCCATCGACTCATCTTTTATTAAAATAATAATTGCAGTGCAAAAACTTTATTTTTCATTAAGCTGTCTTTTAGCTGTGACAGTATGTCATCCGACATGTCATCAATTCGCCTGCTTATACTAATATCTAACAGTGGAACTTTTTCGACTTCCTTGACTGCACTTTCGTTTATTATTATCTACGATTCCCCGACAACATAACAGAACTAAGCTTTCGCCGATTGCATGAGGTTGCTTAGTTTTAGCGATAATTTTCGGAATGACGTAGCTTTCTTTAAGCACCTTATTTCAGACCGTACTAATTAAAATTCCATTGCTTTGAGTTCTGTGCTTTTGAACACAAAAAATTTTTGTCTTTGTGAGCTACTAATTCATGCTTTCCTTCATGATGTCTTTTTAATTTACTGAACACCATGCCCTGATTTGATAACTTTTTGCCACACAGAAGACAGAAAGACCTTGAAAAGTCAGAATCTTGTGTCGAGATAAAACCAAACTACAGGTAGTTCTCATCGTACTTTCTGGTTGCCATTTTCTTTTTTTTGTGCTGGTGTTGCTTTTTCGCAACATTCTTCGCTGAGCTTTCCAAAATCCTTTAACCCAATTGCCATTGATTTCGGCCTGAGAAAGGCCATCGGGCGTTATCAAACCTGTAAGCCACTTAAAAATGGCAATCTTTTGGTTAAATGCAAAACCGTCACTCAAATTAATGCCTTATTACGAGTATTAATAACGCATTTGAATCTTTAAACTGGAATAAAAATTTCTGTAACAGCATCAACTCTGCCCCAACCGGACAGCAAATGTATCATTAGAAATGTTCCTCTACAAATAAGCGAAGAAGAAATTCTCGACTGTTTAAAACAAATAAAAGTAAAATTTGTCAAGAGATTTACGTTTAAAAATTCAAGTAGTGAAATGACTCCCGGTAAAACAGTTTTGTTACATTTTGACAGCTGCGTGGCCCCTGAAGTTGTACGTCTCGGCTATCTGAATTTTGAAACTCAACTTTATATTCCTAAACCTTTAAGATGTTTCAAATGCAATCGCTTTGGCCATGTGTCAGCTAATTGCAAATGTAACGTTCGTTGCACAGCATGTGCTCAAAACCACGAAACCAAAAGCTGCACCGAAACCGTTTTGAAATGCAGCAACTCTGGGGGTGAGCACTCTGCTACAAGCAGGCAATGCTCCCGCTACATCTATGAAATTGAAATAGTCAAAAGAAAAACTGTTAATAAGATATCGTATGCTGAAGCATGCAAGCGTGAATGTAGTCGGAAAGAGAATAATATAAAAATTAACAAAAATGTACTTAGTTCGCAACAACATTTTCCAAGCTTACCTACTACGTAGTACCGGTACCAGCCCCCTTGCAGTTAGACCGCCACCTTTTGCGTATACAAATCATGATAATGTTGAAATTGAAGTCCAAGAAATGGACAATATAGACTATACTTCTAACCTTATGTTTGGTAATCCAATTTATAACTTTTTTTAGCAGAGGTAATAAATCAAGCATTAACTTACAAAGAAAACAGTGATATAAACATTTTTGAAATTATTTCTGAAGCCGCTGGAAAGCGAATGGGCTTATCAGTTAATTCAGAACAGTTAAAATCTCTAATATAATGGCATAAAATTGGTCTTCATTCTTCAGGTTTATGTTTTTCGTGTTTTGTTCCGGAGGACGTAGAGCACGTCCTTCTCTACTGTCCTTGTTATTCAATACCCAGAAATCTTTTTCGTTATCATCTCCAAACCAAAAAATTGACTTTATTCTACGTTCTATTCTATTGGATATTTTGGAGTCTCACTTTTTATCGTTTATTGTTTCTGCACAATTATTTATTTAATGTTACTTGTTTTTGTATAATGTGTTTTGTTACTTAACAGGTTAAAGGATGCGCAGCAACTTTAATAAAAAAAAGGGGGGATCTAATTAAGGTTGCACACCTTACATTGTATTATTAATTCTGTATATCGCTTTTGTGGTTTATTTTTTGTCCTGGCGCTAAAAAGCTATAATCGTTAAAAAGCGCCAATAAATAAATAATAATAATAATAATGAGTGGAAAGCAGTGAATTGGTTGTTTTAATTGTCGGACTATTGTAACGTTTTGTTTTATTTCAGAAAACGCTTTGATTTATTTGTATCTGGCTTGCTGGCTCTTGCTTTGGAAATAGCAGCCATAAGTAATAAATTTTGTAACTTTATTAAGCTGTGTTTGGCTTTGTTAAGAAGATTTGTCACTAAGATACGACTCGGATCTTATTTAAATAGAAGAAAGACTAGAGATCATCTGGATAGTTATCTCTCCCTTTCATTAATTATTACATAATAATACAATGAATAAACAGCAAAGTCAGAGGAAAGGTTTCATTTTCTTGATTGTATGAAATAATGTTTGTGTTGTTTATTGCCATGGTTCTCAACCTATGGGTCGCTTGTTTTTGTAAACATCTACAAAGAGTGAAGCTTGTGGAAAACAATGATAAATAAAATACAACGCCGCTTCATAGTAGTCAAACCTTGTTGCGTTTTTGTAAACAAAAAATTTCAGCAGTGAAATTTTTGAGATCCAAGAGACCGAACAGTCGTGAAACACTTCGAAGTAGTAAACGCTGTCCTGTAGCATTTTTGTTAGCAAAGAACTCCCGCAGTGAAAAAGCTTTGTACGCACGGAGACTGTAAAGCAAGATTATGTAAGTCAGACTAGGCCCAGGGCAACAACACACAATTGGAAACGATATTGAAAGCTAAATAGCAAGTGGTTTAGGTTTCGTTACAGCAATTTTTATGTTTTTGAGCATGAATAATCTTTGTCGTGCAAGACCATTTGACCGTTTTCTGTTTGTAGGCCTATTGCATTTTATAGAGTAAGACCTTTTTGTTGCTTAGTTTTAAACTTAAAATGACAAAACGATCGTATAATGAAGCTTTTTTAAAACTAGGTTTTACGAAATTGAATGGTAAATCAAAATGCGTAGTATGTCTGAAAGTTCTCTTTGCAGAATCAATAAAGAAAAACAAAAAAAAGCGCCACTTAGAGACAAATCACCTTACTTGTTTAAACAAGCCTGTTGAATTTTTTGAGCGCAAGTTAAATTCGATTCCAGGACAGAGAAATGTGATAATAAAATTCACAGTAGAAAATACTTGTAAATTACGTAGCTGTCTACTCTTCGTCCGTTGCTTCCTACCAAATAGCAAACCAAAAAAAGCGCATAGAATCGGTGAGGATTTGCTAAAGTCGGTTATGAACGAAGTTGTAAAAACAATTTATCAATGAGAAAGAAAGTAAAAAAACAGAATGCAGTTCATTGTCAAACAGCACGGTGAAAAGACGCATAGCAGACATGTCTGATGATGTTCTTAAACAGATTCTAACTCATGTGAAAAAATCTTCATTTTATTTCATTCAATTAGATGAATCCACAGATATTGCAGGTCTACCCCAGCTTTCAGTCTTTATTCGCTATATCAACAATGCTATTGTATCAGAAGATTTGTTATTTTGAAAAGCATTGAAGTTGCACACAAAGAATGAAGATATTTTTCAATGCTTGAATAATTTCTTAAGGAAATACTCCATTCTTTGGGAGAAATGTGCTGGAGTTTGCACTGATGGTGCAGCAGCATGTACTGGTTTCAAGTCTGGAGTTGTAAAACGAATCAAAGACAAAGCGCCAAATGTTAAATGGACACATTGTTTTCTCCACAGAAAGGCTCTTGTCGCAAAAGAAAAGTCGCAAGAACGGCACGAAGTAATAAATTCAGTTTTAAAATATGTGAACTTGATTAAAGCAAGACCATTAAATCATCGTTTATTTTTATGTCCGTGCGCCGACATGGATGCTGATCATCAAGCATTATTTTTGCATTCTGAAGTACGGTGGCCATTATGGGGTCGTGTGCTGAAGCGTGTTTGTGATCTGCGAGATAAAATTTTTATCTTTGTGAGGCAACAGGATTTTTGTTGCATTAGCTAAAAATTTAGTCAAAAAAATTTCAATGTATATTTGACTCTTTTAACTGTCTGAATTTATCTATGCAAGGTACTTGTTTTTCAGTAATTGATCATGCTGCTAAAGTTGCTGCTTACTACAAAAAACTCATTCTTTGCAAAAGCTACGCAGCTCGAGATGAGTACGATATGTTCCTTAACAATGTATATTTGTGGCAAAGAACTTGATTATTAAACAAACCAAAATTGGACACCTAGAACAGCTTGCCAAAAAATTTGTGGACTATTATGGTGACGTTTTGTCGCCTACTAATGAAAATGACTAAATAATTGATCCATTTGCTGGCACAGATCTGCCTGAACTATCCCTCGTTGTTGCTGAAGAATTTATGAATGTAGTATATGAAATGCTGTGTCCGATGCAATTTAAATCTAAGCATTCTAAATCTTAGTTTTTAAAAAAATCTTTTTTTTAAATATATTGATTTGGGAATTTATCATGTTCGATGTCTAAACATTCTAAATCTTAGTATTTAAAAAATGTTTTTTCAAATTCGGCAGCATGGTTGAGCGGTTAAAGCACCGGGTTCGTGACCAACACGTTCTTGGTTCAAAATTCACTCGTGCCATTCTGTTGTGTCCTTGGGAAAGACGCTTTATGACATACGTATTTTCCTGCTTGGTGGGCTTGGCAAGCAGTTCTAAATTACAGTCATATCTCTATTAAATTACAAGCGGACAGCAATACTTTGGCATCTCCGGAAGCAGGTTGGGGTGATTGCCTACCCTGTGTATTAGCGCCTCCGCCGCTTTCCTGCGAGTCAGGAGGACAAATATAGAGATAAAATAAATAAAAAAATAAATAAAATTTTTAGTTTTGGAACCGGCATTTATAGAATTTTTAAAAATTTAATGATCTACACTTTTGTTTAATTTTTTTTAATTAAACAGACAAGCATTTAAAAACTAAGCAAATATAAAGTTTAAATAAGCGATGACATGGTTGAAATAGACTGCGTCATTCCAGCCGGTCCGCATACTTCAGATGTTCATACCTTTGCCTTTTGCGGCCCGCAGTATTGCCTTTAAAGAATTGCAAAATTCTTCAACGTAATACGCTTGAAAAAATTTCACCTTAAAAAGCAAAATTTTTTAACTTGCATGCTATCAGATTACTTCAAATATTCATACCCTTCAAAAGCTTGTAATGCATGACAAGCGTAGCAAAAATGTGCTTGTCAGGCTATCAGGTTACTTTACGTCCATCCCTTGAGAAAAATTTTTTTAAGAATTCTAATTTTTTTAAAAATCTTCTTTCAAATTTTTATGCTTTGAAACCGGCATTTATAAAATTAAAAAAAATTAACTAAAAGTTGTTTTCGACATCGAGATTTACACTTTTATTTAAAGCTGATATTTTATGTTTAATTCCATGTTAAAAACATAAGTTATAGATCCTCGTATAATAATATCATTTAAACTACGCAATTTCATATTCTCCAATCTGTTATCATCAAGTCTTTTGTTAATGTGTTTGATCTTCTCTCCTACTTTTAATCAGCCAAAAAAACACTCCCAAATGAGATCATAGACATGTAAACCCCGCCCCCAGTCATCTTCAACAGTGAATTCAGAATATCCTTTTTCATTAATAATCCCTAAAGTGGGAATTCGAGTAATCGCATGAGCAACATAACCATTTAAACTTCCAGCATAAGCTATGTATCTTGGATGGAAATAAAATTTACCATTTTCAATTATTAGTTTGCTATTCATTTAATATATCTACACATACTATTTACTTTAGAGAGGAAGAGGGTTTAAAAGTCCGGATGAATTGTGTGAAAGGCTTAATTTTTTAGTAGCAGACAAACAATCTAGTAATAATAATAATCGTTTAAACAAAGAAATTACAATCATACTAAAAAAATTGAAGTCCCACAAATGCATTTCACCTTGTGGCTATCAAAAATTTTGTAATGTTATATGACATCAATACCACTCTTTTTTGACTCCAGAAAAGGTCAGGAAACCTCAGAAAACTTTGTAACTAGTTTTAATCCTCCATTGCAATTAAACAACAAAAAAAGTTATGAGATGGCATTAATCAGCTCTCAAATATGGTATTCTTGGCATAATATTACAAGCATTAATAATAATTTTTATCATTCAAATGGTGAAAATGGATCCAAATTTTTTGAAATACCTTCTGGTGGCTACAATACGGTAAACCTTAACAATGACTTCAAGTATCCAATTAGAGAGAAGGGTGATGATAAAAATAGTATTATTCTTAGGCCAAATTACAATATATTAAAATCTAGAATTGAACTTAAAAATGATTCCTCCATTAATTTACACCTTCCACACACACTAAATAGTGTCTTAGGTTTTGATTTCTCATACTTAGTTGGAAACAAAATACATGACAGTCAAAACATTGTAAATATTACTAATATTAATAGCCTTTAGATTCATTGCAGTTTAATTGAAGAAAGCTACATAAATGGAGAATCCAGTGATCTGCTTTTTTACTGTTAGTCATAACGTTCCACCTGGATATCTAATTCAATTTGAACCTAAACAAAAAGTTTATGTTCCAATAAAAAATACAAGTCAAATTGACAGCATTCGCTTTGCTATCAAAGACCAAGATAACAACTTTGTGAGTATGAATAATGAACGAGTTACTTACCATATTCATCTTCGAAAAATTATATAGTTTAACAATAAAAATATTATCACAACGAGAAATTAGATTTCAAAAACGAAAAATTATTGAAGGAAGTTTTCTTAAAAATGTTTACGATAAATACAATTTGGGAAGAGAGTAAAATGTTTTCTTGATCCATAATACAACTAAATATAACAGCATAAATGTATTCATCAGAAATTTTTAAAAAAAAAAAATTTTTTAACAAAAACAAACAAAAGAAAAAACCATGATAAACGTTTTCGGCTTGCGTCAGCCCTCTTCAGATAAATAAAATGATTTAAAGAACTATGTACTGTAATTTAAAAAAGCGAAGTCAATGATTTGAATTACGTAATTATTTGTCACATCTTTTTTACACGGACGAGCTTTCAGTCTTCAAATGGAAACCTAAGTGCTCCCCCACCCTAGTGCTCAGATGACGGGTTGACATACCAATGTACGTCAGGTTCGAATTGCACGAACATGAAAATTGATACACAATGTTTGAGCATAGTGCGGGGGGAACACGAGTCTTCAATTGAAAATAATATGAGACTTTAAACGTTTTATAAACAGGATTTATTTTAAAAGTTATTTTAAATTTAGATTTAATAATGTTTTTAAGTTTAAATAAAAAACGTTTGGAGTCATGGCCAAAATATGGGATATTCAGGTTATAAACATAATCGGGAGACGAAGAATGAGAATGCATACTTTTTTCATTAAACTTTTTTAAACATTTTTCAAAAAACCAAATTGGGTAACCGTTAGACGCAAACATATTTCTAAGCAAACCAACTTTATTAAGAAATAACAAATTATTAGGACATATTAATTTAGCTCTATATAATAAACACGATATTAATCCGGATTTCCATTTTTTAGGGCAATACCCATTATAATTTAAAAGTAAACCAGTGTGTGTAGGTTTGCGCCATATCCATGTCTCAATATTGTCATTATTAACTTTAATGGAAACATCTAAAAACGAAATACAGTACATTGTACAGCAGATTCCATAGTAAATTTTATGTTTTTATGTTGGGAGTTAGTAAGGAAAATTATTTATTAATAGTTTACGATAAAGTAAGGAAAATTATTATTAATGGTTCCAAGATACTTAATAGGATTCCGACTGATGTAAAATATGTAATTAAAAAGACAGTTCTTAACAAAATACCAAAGGCAGCTCTTAACGATAGGTCAAGAGCAATATTAAGTAATTTGATTGCGGGTTCGGATTTAAAAATTATATTTCGTAATAATAAAATGACTCAAGTAACAAATTCATACTTACAAATTAATAAAAATAACTTAATAGACAATTCAATTACCGAGTTTGAGTATGTGGAGTATTTATTAAGAGATTCCAACAATATGAATAAAGAAAGGCAACACATTTTTGAAACTAAAGATGAAGATGTATTTCTTCTACCACATATAGCATTTCTTGAAATCAGAGGAAAACTACAAACTAATGCAGACACCAGTTACAACAATCATAACGTAATTTCATTAGTAAACAACGGTTGTTCTTTGTTTCAAACTGCTCAGTATCAATTAAATAGCCAAACAATAGAAAACATTAACCTTTATTTACCACAAGCTTCAACAATATTGAACTCAGTTAGCTTTAGTGATGATTATTCAAAATCAACTGCATCTAATATGTTGTGGTACAAAGACACTGGAACTGGTGGAGTTTTTCTTAAGCAAAATTTTACTAACGAATGTTCGTGATGGTGTTAGAGATCTGATAGAAACATACAACAACAATCAACAAACAAATCTAGGCTTTACAGCGAGACAGAACATTACCACTGGAAACAAACAAATCACTTTAATGCTTCCACTTTCGCAGATATTTAGATTTTGTCGTGATATCGATAAAGTATTTCGTGGTGTAAAACACAGTTTAATTCTTAATAGGGAAATTTTTGATAAATACATTATGCGAGCAAACGATGTTGCTGCTTGAAAATTTAACATAAGTCATATATCTTTATGGATGCCTAAAGTAAAACCGAGTTTGAGTGTCGAATCAGAAATAGACCCTATGCTGGTGAAAGGACATATAAAAGAACTATATTTTGAACAAATGATGGTGAATTGAACAATATTCCAACCAACCCAAACAAGTATGACATGGAGAATTACAACACAACCTGGAACTAAACTTCTCGGACATGTGTTTATAGCCTTTCAATCAAGTGAACGAGATTTTAACTAAGTAACGAGTAACATGATTTTTGATAATGCTAATTTAAGACGTATTAATTGTAGGATTAACAGCGTGCAATAACCTGAACGATAATTTGAATGTAATTTTTCCCAAAAAAACAGAAATTATTCAAGATCATACATAAGCTTTTTAAAGGCTGTAAATAAATACCAAGACTCTGACACTAGCTGCCAACTATCAGCTGAAGGCTGGGCAAGTTTATATCTAATTCATCATTTTGATGTAAGTAAACACAATGATCGACTTAAAAACAGCTAAGCTGATATTGAAATAAGATTTAATCTCGGAAGCAATTTTAGGAATTTAGCAAACAATGTTGACCAGCCTTTTTACGTTTGTGCAGTTGTGTTTTCTGATCGTTATTTTAAATTAGAAGGACTCTCAGGTCAAATAACTATAATTATCTAAGTATATATTAAAATGTATGTTAAAGTAGGATTAAATTTATCACCCAAAATCAAAAAGAAAAAATGAAACAAGCTTTCAAAACGAAACTGGACTTACGCTTAATTGTAATTCTAATCAATTAAGTGAAAGAGATTTTTTTGGTTTAACAAATACACAAATTAAGAAGATAAATTCTACAAAAGCAAAAGGTTCTGGTGTTACTTCAAAACTATACAAATTACGGATTTCTGAACAAGGTGGCTTTCTAGGAACTCTTTTAGAAGGTATTGCAGGAAGCTTGCTGCCCGCCCTTTTAGGTTGTAAAAATCTTGTATTGCCGGGAATAAAGGGTAAAGGTCTTGTTTTACCAGGAACAAAAAGACAAGAAAGATAGTAGTATGTAATGATTTTTTTGTGTTGCGTCCGATGGAGCAGGCGATGGCGCACTGACGTCATCAGTGCGCTTACGGTTCCAAACCCTAGATTCCATGAGTCATCAAAAAGTCGAAACCCTATCTTTTACTTTCCAATGCTTATATGTTTCAAATCAATTTAGTTTCAAATTAATATAAATAATAAGATTAATAAGTTCTAAAAGAAATAAAACACAATAAGATTAATAAGTTCTATTGAAAACAATTTTATAAAGTTTATGCGCTAGACAGTTACGACGTATTTCCTGAGGCGTGAACGTCCTTTCCTGTTCTGAATCGTATTGATTTGACCTTAAGTAAACTCTAACTACGTCCAAAAAGTGATTTAATATTTTTTTTTCTAACTTTAATCTCAAAGGCAATACTTGTGCACGTTTAAGCGTTAATTTTTGTTAGACCTTTGTTTAATTTTTTTTGAAAACCTTAATTTTTGTCATACCTAAACTCAATTTTTTTTTTAAAGAACCTTGATTTTTGTCACACCTTTGTTTAATATTTTTCTTGAAAACCTTAAGTTTTGTCAGAACTACCTTCAATTTTTCTTAACAACCTCGATTTTTGTCGTAACTTTGTTTTAATTTTTTCTTGAAAAACTTAATTTTTATAACTATCTTCAACTTTTTCTCGGCGATCTTGGTTTTCTTGTATCTAGGTTTAATTTTTTTCTTGATAACCTTGATTTTTGTCATACCTTTGTTGAATTTTTTCTTGACAACCTCGATTTTTGTCACACTTATCTTTGATTTTTCTTAACAATCTTGATTTTTGTCATACCTTTGTTTAATTTTTTTTCTTATCAACCTCGTTTTTTGTCATAATTTTGTTTAATTTTTCAAGGTAACCTTGATTTTTGTCACACCTAAACTCAATTTTTTTTCTATAGAACCTTGATTTTTGTCACACCTTTGTTTAATTTTTTTCTTGATAAGCTTGATTTTTGTCATGTCTTTGTTCAATTTAAAAACTTTTTTTCTCTAAGCAACCTTGATTTTTGTCATAACTCCCTTCAATTTTTTTCTTAACAACCTCGATTTTTGTCATAACTTTGTTTAAGTTTTTCTTGAAAACCTTAATTTTTATAACTATCTTCAATTTTTTTCTTGGTAACCTTGATTTTTGTCATAACTTTGTTTAGTTATTTCTGGACAACCTCGATTTTTGTCACATCTATCTTTAATTTTTTCTTAACAATCTTGATTTTTGTCATGCCTTTGTTTAATTTTTCTTAAAAGCCTTAATTTTTGTCGTAACTATTTTCAATTTTTTCTTAACAACCTCAATTTTTGTTATGCCTTTGTTTAATTTTTTCTTGAAAACCTTAATTTTTCTCATAACTATATTCAATTTTTTCTTAACAATCTCGATTTTTTGTCATATCTTTGTTTAATTTTTTTCTTGAAAACATTAATGTTTATAACTATCTTCAATTTTTTCTCGGCGATCTTGATTTCTTTCATACCTTTGTTTAGTTATTTCTTGACAACCTCGATTTTTTTCACATCTATCTTTAATTTTTCTTAACAATCTTGATTTTTGTCATACCTTTGTTTAATTTTTTTCTTGATAACCTTGGTTTTTATCATACTTTTGTTTAATTTTTCTCAACAATCTTGGTTTTTGTCATGTCTTAAGTTTTTCTTGAAAACCTTAATTTTTATAACTATCTTCAATTTTTTTTTGGCTTCAATTTTTTTTCTTGCTAATCTTGATTTTCTTATATCTAGGTTTAATTTTTTCTTGGTAACCTTGATTTTTGTCATAACTTTGTTTAGTTATTTCTGGACATCCTCGATTTTTGTCACATCTATCTTTAATTTTTTCCTAACAATCTTGATTTTTGTCATGCCTTTGTTTAATTTTTCTTAAAAGCCTTAATTTTTGTCGTAACTATATTCAATTTTTTCTTAACAACCTCGATTTTTGTTATGCCTTTGTTTAATTTTTTCTTGAAAACCTTAATTTTTCTCATAACTATATTCAATTTTTTCTTAACAATCTCGATTTTTTGTCATATCTTTGTTTAATTTTTTTCTTGAAAACATTAATGTTTATAACTATCTTCAATTTTTTCTCGGCGATCTTGATTTCTTTCATACATTTGTTTAGTTATTTCTTGACAACCTCGATTTTTGTCACATCTATCTTTAATTTTTTTTTAAAACCTTGATTTTTGTCATATTTTTGTTTAAGTTTTTTTCTTATCAACCTTGATTTTTCTTGTACTTTGTTTAATTTTTCTCGGTAACCTTGGTTTTTGTCATGCTTTTGTTTAATTTTTTCTCGACAACCTTGATTTTTGTCATAACTATCTTCAATTTTTCTTAACAAACTCGATTTTTGTTATAACTTTGTTTAGTTATTTCTTGACAACCTCGATTTTTGTCACACTTATCCTTAATTTTTCTTACAATCTTGATTTTTGTCATATCTAAACTCAATTTTTTATTTTTATTTTTTATTTTTTCTAATCAACTTTGGTTGTTGCATTACCTTTATTTAATTTTTCTCGGTAACCTTGATTTTTGTCATATCTTACCTCATTTTTTTTTTTTTTAAACAACCTCAATTTTTGTCGTACCTTTGTTTAATTTTTTCTTGAAAACTTTGATATTTGTGATAACTATCTTTAATTTTTTCTTAACAACCTCAATTTTTGTCATACCTTTGTTTAATCTTTTCTAATCAATCTTGATTTTTTATAACTGTCTTTAATTTTTTCTAAGCAAGCTTGATTTTGTACTTTTATTCAATTTTTCAAAAAATTTTTCTTAGACAACCTTGATTTTTGTTACACCTATCTTCAATTCTTTTTCTACACAAATTTGATTTTTGTTATACCTTTGTTCAATTTTTAAAACTTTTCTCTTTAAACAATTTTCACTTTTGTTATACTTATGCTCAATTTTTTATTGACATCCTCAATTTTCCTTATACCTTTGCTTAATTTTTTCTTGGCAACCTTGATTTTTGTCATACCTTTGTTTAATTTTTTTTTGGCAACCTTGATTTTGTCATACCTTTGTTTAATTTTTTCTTAACAATCTTGATTTTGTTGCACCTACCTTCAATTTTTTTCTAAACAACCTTAGTTTTTTGTTATATCTATGCTTAATTTTTTCTCGGTAACTTTGATATTTAGATGCCTACATTCAATTTTTTCCCTAAGAAAGCTTGATTTTTAGGTACCTTTATTCAATTTTAAAACTTTTTGTCTAAGCAGTCTTGATTTTTGTTATAACCAATCTCAATTTTTTTTAAGCAACCTTGATTTTTATTATACCTATGTTTAACTTTTTTTCTAAACAAGCTTGATTTTTATTCGCAGTCAAAGTAATTCTTAAAAGTTTTAAACAAAAATTTTTATTGATAGGTTATTCGTGTTCAATAAGCAGATGTTTCATAATAAAAAAGTCGTCTTTTTTCTTTATTATTTAGTAAACCGAATTCAAACATAGTTATTATTTTTATGTTGTATGAATTTAATTTCAAGTGTTAACATTTTAATTGTTTCAAAATTTGTTTCAGTTCCAACTACGTTTAATCTTTTGGTCGTTTTATAAATTTGTAATAATAAGAAAGCTACCCGTAATCTCTGTAAACGTGACAACGTGTGTCAAGTTCTCTCTCTTATACAAAAGCTTGGGTCGTATTCTGCTCATAGCGTATTGCGTTTCCTGTTAAAACTGTGACATATTCATGATCGGAGTTTGAAAATCTGGTTACCTTAATTTTCAATGTAAAAATAGAGTAAACGAAAATTTTTATAATGCACCTTGATTTTGATAGTTTTTAACAACCGTATGTAAAAAGAAATTTTATTACAAGCTTGACCCAAAAAATTTGATTTCAAAACACTGTGGTTTTAAAACATATATTTTACCAACTAAATTTTCTAAAATTAACATAAAATTTGAAATCAAATAAGGCCAACGTAAGTAAGATCGATTCCAAGAAAAGTCAGTTGTTTTTTGAAAATATAATAAGATTTATTCTATCAAGTCCTATCATAGATAGTTTTTGTCTAAATGAATGAACACATTGCAAATCGAACGCTTGCTCAAGAAGGATTTGAAAAGCAAAACCATCTTTAAAAAAGTCTGTGCTTTGGATCAGTTGGAAAAACCTACTTTTTTGTCTGCTTACGTTATCAACTCGGACCGAGTAGTGAACCTGGAGAACATTGGGTTGCGGTTTATTTTGACAAAGGCGATCGAGGAGAATATTTTGATATTTATGGACTACCCCGTACATTGGTCGGTCTCGACTCTTACATGGATGCCTACTCCTTATCGGGATGGATTTACAATCGCAAAACCTTACAGGCGTACTTTTCCAGTTTTTGTGGTCATTATTGTGTCTATTTTATTTTGTTTCGTTGTCGTGGTGTACCTTTGCATGCTATTGTATCTGATTTTATGTCAAACCTAACTGAAAACGATCGCTCTATTTCTCGCTTTATTCATAATGTATCACAACATTGATTGTACACATATCGTTTATTAATAAAATAATACACATCAAGGCGTGCTTGCAATAATATCTACTTTTCGCTTTTTCATCGGTTAAGGGTTAGTCAAGAGTTTGACAAAGGTCTTAATTTGTTCGTGGTTGTCTGGTGGCAGGTGGCAGACATCGTCTTTTTGCACTTTTAAAAAGATGTAGTTGTTGAGTATATAGAGGAATTGACGTCTTGCAGTTGGTACGTTTTCCACCACCCAACGCAATTGGAATTGATCCACTGCTACTTCTCGCTTAATGATTTCCATGATTTTTTGCACTTCACAAGCAGCACCGTCCATGTTGGTAGACCAGAATAGTAAAACTACATAATCTTTTGTTTTAGATTTGGGACGAAAAAGGATGTAAGGAAGATTCCCCATTACCACATCAATGACTTGAACAAGTTGATCCATCGAAAACATGACTTTTCCTCTTTTGACACTAATAATTGCTTTTCTCAATAGGGATGAAGAAGGTATTGGTAGTCCGGATGTGGCAATTTCTTGAAACTTTTTTCGAATGTCTCTTGCTGCACTTTCCATTTCTCTTGCTCTGGTGATAATCTCTTCAAACTCCAACAAACGTTCGTAACAACTTGTATAAGGAGGAATGTAGTCGGGGTACTCGATTTTGTTTGCTTTTTGATATAGATCGTCTGCTTGACTCGTATATGTTTCCATAATGTGAGGTTTCGCAAACGCGTCTCCTTTTATAACCACTAAACCGGATATTGCGCAACGTTTTGAAATAGCCTTACGTCACACTAATATTGCCCAACGTTTTAAAATAGTCTTACGTCACACTAATCTTGCGCAATCAACACCAAAAGACGCGAATTTTTTCAGAGATGCATTGGAACA
This sequence comes from Diplosoma virens, assembly GCA_963680785.1. Taxonomy (NCBI): domain Eukaryota; kingdom Metazoa; phylum Chordata; class Ascidiacea; order Aplousobranchia; family Didemnidae; genus Diplosoma; species Diplosoma virens. The sequence goes on along the minus strand of OY796893.1, from coordinate 10,220,953 downwards.
CAACCAACAAGATGGGGTGTCTTGAACGCATGTCCAACAAAGCACCATGTGTCCACAGGACATGCAAACTGCATTTTTTTCAGCGTTTATACATTTTAAACATTTGTCGTCTTTTTTTAAATCTAAAATAGCATTTAGCAATTCTTGACAATTGGAGAAATTGCAGTGATTTTTTTCTATTTGATTCCATAGCGCATAAGGGATCTTGATGTACTCCACCCCAATACTTTTTGCGTATTTTACATGAGGATCAAACAGCATAAGATCCTCTAATCTTTGATTCCTTTGCTTTGCTGCCGCATTGTTTTGTTCTTCTCTGGTGCTTTGTGCTGGTGAAGCGTCCATATTTATCAACTGAAAATAATACGTGTTAAAACTAATCGAACAATTAGATCAGCAGATCGTAATCACGTGACACAGTAGTCGACGCGTGTTAAAAAATTTGTAAAAAAACTAAAGCAAGAGTGCGCTATAGAGAAATGTGCGGATAATTTTTGACTTGCCCTTGTAAAACCCCCTCGCAGTAGGGATACACTGCAAAATAATGATATCTCACCTAGAACGTATTTTCATGCTGCCTCGGCGCGGCGCGAAGATTAAAAAGGTCCACATTCAGGTACTCGCGTGTTAAAATCATAAAAAAAAAATAGAACTTGCGCTGTAACTCAAAAAGTTAATTAACTGTATAGAAGTCTTTTTTGAAACCTCTTAATTAATTCGATTGTTTGCGTTCACTGCCTTTTGGGCGGGTCACGTGCAGTAATCCTAATGAAATCTGATTAGTTCACTTAAACGTGGCGAGCGCACTATAAATTGAGATGTTGGTAAATTTATTTTCTTGCAGTCGTTGGTAATCCAGTGGTTCGGTAATTTTCTTTAGTGTTATAGTTTGAAGAATGAGTTTGTAGATCGCAAGCGAAACTTGGGAAAATTTCGTTTTGCGATTGGATCGCTGGCTGTATCGTTAGCTGCGCCGTTTTGGGATGTATTGTCGAGTAAATAATTGTGGTCGTTGGCTTGTGGAAGCCTGTTATACTTTCATATATCAAAATTTCAACTTTAATATATATTATAAAACCATAAGACGTGTGTGAAAGCCAGCAGTGTGATTGGGGAAGGCTCGAATAGCTTCCCTATAGCTGAAAAATTTGAAGCCAAGGAGAGATGGATTCGCTGTGCGGTCTACTGTAAGCTTTTAAAATTAACATTGGGTTCGAAATGTACTTTCCAAATTGAGTCAGCTTCGTCGAAATTAGGACACTGGTGGTTGATTCTCAACCACAACCAATTGGCTTGTTTCTGCTTCCTGTCTTATCTCTATCTTTTTTGAAACTTTTTTTGAAACAATTAAAACTCTTCCTGTCTTATCACTATCGTTTTTGAAACTTTTTTTGAAATTGAATTCATTTTTGAAACAATTAAAATGTTAACACTAGAAATTAAATTCATACAACATAAAAATAATAACTATGTTTGAATTCGGTTTACTAAATAATAAAGAAAAAAGACGACTTTTTTATTATGAAACATCTGCTTATTGAACACGAATAACCTATCAATAAAAATTTTTGTTTAAAACTTTTAAGAATTACTTTGACTGCGAATAAAAATCAAGCTTGTTTAGAAAAAAAGTTAAACATAGGTATAATCAAAATCAAGGTTGCTTAAAAAAAATTGAGATTGGTTATAACAAAAATCAAGACTGCTTAGACAAAAAGTTTTAAAATTGAATAAAGGTACCTAAAAATCAAGCTTTCTTAGGGAAAAAATTGAATGTAGGCATCTAAATATCAAAGTTACCGAGAAAAAATTAAGCATAGATATAACAAAAAACTAAGGTTGTTTAGAAAAAATTGAAGGTAGGTGCAACAAAATCAAGATTGTTAAGAAAAAATTAAACAAAGGTATGACAAAATCAAGGTTGCCAAAAAAAAATTAAACAAAGGTATGACAAAAATCAAGGTTGCCAAGAAAAAATTAAGCAAAGGTATAAGGAAAATTGAGGATGTCAATAAAAAATTGTAATTAGATATAACAAAAATCAAGGTTGGTTAAGTTGGTTTTGAATAGATTAGATTTTTCACATTTTTGGTCGAGATGTGTCGCATGAAAAAGTTGCAAAGCAGTGACTTATTAAACGATTTACGTTTGATTGTTTGTTGTTCAAATACTTAATTCATTTTCATTAATTCTGCGTACAAGTCATTGTAAAAAGTATTAATACTTTATGTTGTGACTTAATTAATAACGACATTATAAGTCTAGATTAAAACTGTGGCGTATAAAAAAATTTATTATTTTTTAGAAATTTTTTTACAAAGTTCTGTAAGAAAAACTTGTTTTTCTATTCTTTCTCTTTTTTTCCATTATAATAACGCTTTTTTGCAACAATTCTTTGGTTTGTTGAAAGCGCCAAAATAATTGATACATTTTGTGTAATGAAAAATATCTCACTTGTCTATAAAATATGGAGAAAGTCTCCTTCCGTTGATGCGATCTTCCTAACAACGAAAAGAGACTTTCTCCATATTTTAGTGACAACTGGAAAATTTGTTACGTATAAATACCAAATGCTTTAATTTTTGTTTTAAACAAACCTAAGAATTATTGCAAAAGAGCGATATTATAATCGAAAGAATACTGAGAAAATATTTGTTTTGCAGAATTTTGTAAAAAATTCAAGAAAGTTAGAAAAAATGAGTGTTTTACATCTGAGGGCTCATAATTATTTACTGAAAACACATTTTCTTCAATCTAAAACCTTCCCAAAACATTTATCAAAGTAGCCATCTGACTGAACTCTTTAATTTTTTACACCAACTTCTTGTTAAACAAATTACTATTTTAAAACATAGGCTTAAGATCAAACTGGCGCTGAACTGGCAAGATGATATTCATGTGTTGATTCTCGATTGAAAGAAAATCTATCAGCATTAAAATTTTATTTCTCCTATTCTTTAAGTAGTTTCAAAAATAATTCAATTTTAGCGTGTATGAAATTTTCACATAGTTAATGAAACTGAAAAAGTAAGAAATAAGAATGTTAATGGTTCACTAACCTCACTCACACAAACACAACTTTTCCGTAAAGGTAGACGCACTTTTCTACTACTAGGTTGATTTAAAACAACCCTGAAATAACTTGTGTACAGCAGTTAATAATAAAAATAGCCCAACACTAATTTATGAATAAGTTGTTGAGTTATATCTAAGAGTACATAATTATCTTCATAAAGACATTGTTCACATTCAAGCAAATTTAGCGACACTTTACAAAGTGGTATCTTTTCTTGCCTTTTATGATCATCATTATTTCAAAAAATTAGATAAAGTTTTTCAAGGTTGTGCATTAAACCTAAAAAAGTAATATCAGTAAGGCAAATTACTAAAAAGAAAAACTTAATCGTAGTTGTACAAAAAATATTTGAGTAAAAAAAGAATTTGTTTTAATCAATGTAAAAATTTGCGAGTTGATTTGACATTAATCTGAAGACTATCTAGAATTATGACAGCATAGCAGAATTGACTGAATTGTTATTTCATATGAACAGCGGTTTCAAGCATGTCTTCGGCTTCTTCACTTGCCATTTCATCAGTAACAAAATTAACAATTTTGTCCACATCAAGTCCGGATTCGGACGCGAGAGTAAATTCGTGTTCAGGAGTGTAGCGCAAACCATGTGGGAGTCACAGTGCAATCAGAATAGTTTAAAATTGAATTTGGTAGGAAGAATTTGTTAAACTGATCACGAAAATTATTATAACACTTTTTATACAAATCTCATCAGAGACGCAAGAAAGGCAGTGAAGAAATTTAAAAATTAAAGTTTTTAAAATTAAGTCAATATATTTTTATTGTAGCGTAGATATATTTACAAACTTTTTATCCTTTTCGACTTTGAAAACGAAGATTAAATAATTTGTTACGGTTATCTATTACGCAGCAAAACTTAAACATGGGATAAAATTGAAAAGAACAATAAAAATGCATGGAGTTCTTGTTCTAAACTGTAATAAAGATTTGGTTTTGCATTTTTTTGAATTGTCAGACAAAAATTGTTGAAAAAATCTTTTGTTCTCGTCGAATACGACAAATACCAAACAAAAAATATAATTTTTTTTAAAATAAAGATATCAGAAATCTGGTTATCATTTCTGATCTCAAGAGCTAAACAATAAGTTTTATTTAGACCGAATCTCAAAAATTTTGTCAGTATGATAACAACAAAAATCTTATTTCTTCAGACCCGAAAATCAGAGATTTTATAACAACCAGATTTTTATATATATTGTGCATAAAGCAAAGTTGGGTCATTCAGTTTTGAACTTGCGCGTACTTTTATCAAAATCCATTTACACAGATGACGCTCGGCGATAACTTTATGATGTCAAACAATGTGGTTTTTGAAGTTAAACTGATTTTGACACTTTTGAAACGTTTAAAACAGACAAATTAAAGGCAAACTTGCTACAGATTGCTAAACTCAAAAAATTCTTTGCATTACTTTGTCAACAAGAGCAATACTAGTCTTTAAAAGAAACCTGGGCAAAGCCTGTGGAAACGTTTTGGAAGCCCGAACAGATGTTCTCAAAAACTCAGCTTTGTTTTGTAAAGTGAAATGCTGGTGACAAAGGACAATGTCTTCTTCATTCACTTTATCTCAAAAGCCGTTCTTATTTAGAGAGTCAAATAAAACGTAATTTTGCAGAAAAAGTGATTTTGTTTTCAGAAAAGTAAACTTACAAACTACATTACTATTAAAGCGCTTGTTAAGTCTAGTTTTTGATTCCGGGCCAATTCATAAGCTTGGCCTGTGTGCGGCTGTGAAGCAGCATCTGGTTGTCGTTAATGCATTACGTCAAATCTTTGTTTATAAATATTATGATCGCTTCTATACCGTGCAGGGTTCGGAACTTAAGAAAACTCAAAAGAAAAAGTCTTGCACAGATAACGCTAAACTAAAAACTTCCTGCTAATACTGTTTGTTTTGATAAAGTCGTGAAATATCAACAAATGTCAACGTTGCTACGACCTAGCTATCCGAGTAATGTTATTACGGCTAGGGCCGCCGAAATCGGGGGACAGGGGCAATTGCCTTTCAAATTTGTATTTTTAATAAATGGGAAGGTACAGGTTGGTAGATACAGAGGCATTGGATTCGATTTGTCTCTAAAATCTTAGAAACTCCATGAATATCAAATCGAGAGAAAATGAAGACTTTGTTCTGGCTCTTGTGTCCGCCTTAAATATTAAGACGCCGATTGAAAGCAATGATCTATTTTTAGAGACCACTAAATTTTTGCACTGAAAACGGTCACCATTACAAAGTAGTAATTTTATAAAAGTTGCCATTTTAAAAAATCAGAGTTGCCAAAATTTGTTTCTGTTGAGAGTGCTCTTTCAACAAAAAGATGCTTTTCTTTTAATTTTGTAATTTTGTCCAACCCCTGGTTAAGCTTAAATATAAACAACAAAATACGTGATTAAACAAAAATTCCCATTCAAACTAACATAAAAGTTATTCCCATCGTCTAGTACAGCGCCAAATTTTAGAACTTTATGGACCACTTAATCTTCAAAATATATCGCCTGCAACGCTTTCCTACGAGTCAGGAGGTTAAATTAAAAATGAACAAAAAAGAAAAATATTTAGCCTACGTCAAATTCAAAATTACTGATGCATAAAATAAGTTTTCTAAATGCATGTTGAAGTCTTTATAAAAGTTAATTACTAGGCCGAAGAACACTTTATAGTAATGTTCATAATCGTGAAACACTATTTGTATTGGATAAACTGGGAGAAAAATATACAATTTTTTTCTCTAATTTGATATAAATTAACGTTCCTGCAACAATTTAACGAAATTTCACTTTAAACACTTCTATAACGGGCCAAAACCATTAACTTAAAATGAAGTCATAATTTTACAAAAATCAAGTGAAAAACGAACGTAATCATCAGTCAATTTTGTAAACCAGCAAACACTAACAAATCTTATATTCGTCTGAGTGATTTAAACGTCAGTGCTCGATTATCGCACGTCAAATCCTGAGCGGTAATTCTAGTTCGTCGAGTGTTTGGCCCAAATTCCCGGGACCCTTATTTTTCAGCCATTCACAACACGAGGTCATTCGTTTTAATTAATAAAACACCACAAAATTTCATCTCTCTTAATGGTGAAGCAAACAAGACTAAGCTTGTATCTCAATCTATACAGATTTTTTAAAGCTGTATAGTTTCTAACCAATGAAATAAAGTTCATTGAGGTACTGATTTTAATACTTTCTCGCGGGCCACTTCAGAAGACTTTACTGGCTATGGGTCGGGCAGCCTTGCTTTATTCCGATGACAAAGCAAGACACGAATGAAACGTTGTTTGTTGTCACTAAGCCGAAAACTATTCGTTTTATTAGTAATTGTTTTGTGATTACAATCTTTTGCTTCGTCGTCGTTCGATTGTTTTCGATTCGAACTTCACGTTTTCCTGACGATCCTATAAAAGAGCTTTATCGTTTTCAATTTTGTCGTTTTCAATTCACTAACGAGTACAAAAAACGAAAAAGATGAAGTCGATGATCGTTCTCTTTTCCTTATTCGTCTCATTGATCAATGGTAAATTTTTTTTTTAAATGAATGATAATCATCAATAACAGCAGACATTGTGTCATGGCTTCGGCCTATGGGGGATCGTCAGTGCTGTGATAATACGCGTTTAGAACTATTTAAATAAGTCTCAAAAGCTTAAATTTTATATTGAGCGATTCAATTAGTGTTCATAGGGTCCAGGATTAAACGTTTTTTTGAGGATCTCAGTTCCAACTTCACCTGTCTTCTCTACTACACAGAGGTGCGCTGGCTATCCAAAGGTAATGCAACAAGGCGCCTCTTTGAACTGCGAGATGAGCTTCTCAAATTCTTCAAGAAAAAAAATCATGATTTTCAAAACGACCTGGAGAGCAAAGATTTTCTTACAAGATTGGCATATCTATCGGACATTTTCGAAGTTCTGAACAACTTCAACCTGTCGTTTCAAGGACCCAATCTAACTGTAACAGAGTTCATTTTGAAGCTGAGAGCACTCATTCGTAAGCTTGGCCTCTGGGCAAAGAATGTTAACAACCAAAGCTACGGAATGTTCAAATGCCTCACTTCCATAGAGAAAAATCCTGATGGTGGCATTTTAAAATAAATTTTTGGCCGTCTTTCTCATTTCCTGATGTTGCTGCTGTGCTCATTTCATCAACCCATTCTTCATTGATTAACCCATTCTTCATTGATTGATGTGCCTGTGGGGACCGGAGAACAAGAAGAACTAATAGACATTCGAACTGATGAGACAGCAAAAACAAAACATAAGGAATGCTGTCCTATCAATTGCTGGTTGAGCATGGCATCATCGTACCCGAACCTAGCCCGGGTCGCTGTTTCCCAGCTATTGATTTTTCTATCTACCTGGGAGTGCAAACAGGGGTTTTCGGCTTTGATGACCATCAAATCGAAAAGACAAATTCGTCTTGGAACGCCTGAACATGATTTTCTATGCGCTTTCAGCGAAGCTGTCTCTCGCATTGACCAGCTGGTGGAGAAAAAACAATTACATTCATCGCATTAAAACTATTTGCTGTGTTTTGCTCGTTTTTTGGCTTTTTATGTCTTCCGGGACTGATGTTCGTTTAACTTTAACATAGCTACATGCTAATTTTTCTTATATACAGTACTGATGTATGCTTTTTAGTTTGAGATATTCTAGTCAGTTGTAACTTAGGTGGTACACAAACACTGTACAAAAGCTCAAAATGGTACGCGAGTAAAAAAAGTTTGGGAATCACTGCTCTAATGACACTGGTAAAAAAGGCTTATGCACAATCTCTTTTTCATTTCGCTGACTGTGCAGTTGGGTCACATTTGCTGCAGCGCTGCTTACCAAATTGAAAAGCAATAAAGATAACTTCGTTTTTTTTATTGCTTGTTTAAAATGATTCAACTGATTGGTAAGCGAGCGAGACAAGCCGGGGAAACACAAGACACAGAGTGCATAACACAAAATGCTGGTGTAGTTATGATATAGTTTGTGTAGGCTACATTGTTTTCACATGAAAATATCCCGTTAAGCCTACAATAAAACCAAAAGTTAATCAACAAACATTTTTAGACTTTTTATATTTATTGGATCAAATGTACTAATTGAAAAAATCTGTAGAAATTTTTACTTACAGTCATTATTTATTTATGTACTTGTTAAAAAAATATCTTTTTACAGATTTTTTCGGCGAACAGTTGTCAAAAAAATAGGTCAACAATGACAAAAATTAAGTGCTTTTTATATAGTGCACGTAGACAAGAAACGGTTCTGATTGGTCATAAATAACAGCTTGTTGATGTATAAATTTGGTTCAAACTTGCATCGAGTGGTAATCCATTGCAGGATACATAGACTGAGAAAAATATTTTTAAAAAGCATTCTTAATAAAACAATCTAGCTAAATGTCACTCATCTCTATAGGTTTTCGTTTATTAAAACTGCCTCAAATACCTATTGAAATAGAATTCAGATACTTATTCGAGAGGATATTAATATGTATCTGAAGCAGTTTTTATAAGTGAAACTTTAGAAAGTTGAATGGTATTTAGCCAAGTTTGTTTGTTAAGAACAATTATTCAATGCACTTTTTTCTGACAAACTAGAACCTATGCTTTTCAATGTCACATGTGCTATTAAATGCACTCAAGTGCTAGCCTGCTCATGACCATTGCTAACATAATCTTCTGATAAATGTTTGTCAAAAATATTTTTAATAAAACAGTTTTATAAGACTACCATTAAAAAAAAGAGCTCTAAATTTATCTATTTTCTTAATAAACCATAAATTATAAATATTTCTATTTATTGAATGAAGAGTGCAGCGGGAAATGTGGAAAGAAAGACGTTCATTCGTAAGGGTGGGTACCTTAAATATTGGAACAATGAATCAAAGGGGAAGACAGCTGGCAAACTTGATGCAGCAAAAAAATGCAGACATATTGTGCCTACAGGAAACAAAGTGGAAAGGGAGTAAAGCAAGGAACAATGGAGGTGGATGCAAAATATTTTACAACGGAGCGGATGGAAGAAAAAATGGGATAGGGATAGTGGTAAGGAAGGAGCTGGCTGAAGGTGTCCTGGAGGTGAAGAGGGTGTCAGACAGACTAATGACCATGAAGCTGCAGGTAAAAAAGTCAATTCTAAACATAGTAAGCGCGTATGCTCCACAGGTTAACAACAGTTCTAGGTGCGAACCTTAATGGACATGTGGGCAAAGCAAACATAGAAGATGAGGAAATAATGGGGAGGTACGGCGCTGGAACAAGAAATAAAGAAGGATCAATGATTGTGAATTCAACACTTATTTCAAGAAGAAAAATCAACACAGAATGACGTATAAAAGTGGCGGAAAATGTACCCAAGTATGATTATGTGATTTGCAGAAGGAGGAACCCGAAGGAAATGTGCAATTATAAGGTAATAGTGAATGAGTGCGTCGCAAAGCAACACCGTATGGTGGTATGCAAAATGGCTCTCATGGTGAAAAAGAAAAAAGCCCAGAAAGTAAAGCAAAAGATACTATGGTGGAAACTGAAGAAGACAAGCTGTCAAAAAGCGTTCAGACAAGAGGTGACCAGGATTTTGGGAGGCAAGGATGGGTTACCTGATAAGTGGGACAAAACAGTGAACTGAAGTGGTTAACAAAGAGGTAGATTGCGTCATAGAAAAGAAGTGAAGAACGCACTAAGAGGGATGAAAAAAAGGTAAAGCGGTAGGGCCAGATGAGTTGCCAGTAGAAGTTTGGAAGTGCTTGGGAGAGATGGGGATAGAGTTTTTGACAAGACTGTTCAACAGACTAATAATGGGTGAACAGATGCCAAAAAAATGGAGAAGGACTGTGCTTATTCCAAGCTACATGTATAAAAACAAAGGGGATGCACAGTGCTGTGGAAACTACAAAGCAATAAAGCTAATGAGCCACACGATGAAGATATGGAAAATAAGTATTGAAGCCAGGATAAGGGATAGAGTTGAGATCAGTATACAGCAATATAGATTTATACCAGGAAAAGGAACCACCGATGCCATGTTTGCCTTCAGAATGTTGATGGAAAAGTACAGGAAAGGTCAAAGTGAGCTACATTGCGTATTCGTAGACCTAGAGAAATCTTATGACAGGGTTCCGCGGGAAAAGCTGTGGTACTGTATGAGAAAATCAGGAATAGTGGAAAAATATGTGCGGCTTGTGCAGGAAATGTACGAGGAAAGCAAAACGGTGGTGAGGTGTGCAGTAGGAACTACAGAAAGTTTCAAGGTTAAGGTTGGACAGCACCAGGGCTCAGCGTTAAGTCTGTTCCTGTTTGCAGTGATAATGGACAGGCTAACGGATGAAGAAAGGAGAGAACCACCATGGACGATGCTGTTTGCTGATGATATTGTGATTTGCTAAGAGATCAGTGAAGTGGAGCGGAAACTAGAATCTTGGAGGTATGCATAGGAAAGAAGAGTAATGAAAGTAAGTAGGTCAAAAACCGAATATCTGTGCATAAATGGAGAAAATGACGAAGAAACAGTGAAGATGGAGAATACAAAAGTACCAAGAGTAAAGGAATTTCAGTAATTGGGATCTACGGTGCAAGAAAGTGGTAGTTGTGAGAGGCAGGTAAAAAAGAGACCGCAGGCAGGATGGAATGGATGGAGAAAAGTATCGGGAGTATTCTGCGACAGGAGGTTACCAGCTAGAGTAAAAGGAAAAGTATACAGTTTAGTGGTAAGACCAGCAATGGTGTATGAACTTGAGACGGTGGCAGTCCCAAAGAAACAAGTAGAAGAGATGGAAGTTGCAGAGATGAAAATGTTGAGGTTTGCTATGCGAGTGACGAGAAAAGACAAGATTAGAGACGAGTACATTAGGGGTACAGTTAAGGTAGACCGGTTAGAAATAAAGATGAGAGAGGGCAGGCTGAGGTGATATGGACATGTCATGAGGAGAGACCAAGATTATGTAGAAAGAAGGACGATGGAAATGGAGTTACCGGGAAAGAGGAAAAGAGGGAGACTAAAGAGAAGATTTTTTTAGATGTAGTGAAAGAAGTTATGGGGAAAGTTGGTGCGAAGGGGACGGACGTTGAAAACAGGATGGTTTGGAGAAATATGATACGCTGTGACTACCCTGATTGAAGAGAAAACCCAAAAGACGGAGAAGAATAACATCTTTTGTACCATTTCAATAATATTTTACGTACTTAGTAAACAGAGCATTTGTAGCTAAAGTGATTAAGCTTGTTTGTCAATACTTGCTTGTTGATTTGCTTTACCATTCTTGCTTCTTTTAAGTATAGTACCTTGTGGTCCATACCACTGCACAGGACCTAGCAAGATTACACTCCCCTAAAAACATATGCACAGAAGGTAAATTAATTTTAAATAAACTACGACACATTAATATTTTTAAATCGAACATCGATAAATAATCGTCATACGATTCAATAGGTTGTTCATCTTGTGAATTTTGACAGAAATCTTTTTGATTTACTTGGATACTTGGATGTACTTTGGTAAAAATCAATCCTATTTTTGAATAAATCGGATCTGCGATATATTATATTACGATTGAGAACTACTGAACTTTAAAACTAACTTGTCACAATAATAATCCAAAATTGTCGAAAACTAAACCAAACCAAGTCCAAACTTGCAGTGAGTGGTAAATCCATTGTACATGTAAAATGTATAGACCTGGAAAATTAATTTATAAAGATTTTCTTATCATTTTTTTACGTTCTATCATGATTTGGTTCTTTTTTACTTATAATATCTGAATAAGTTGTAATAAACAAAAGTTTATTGTGATATTTAGCTGGAATTGTTGTTCAGAAAATGTCACATAAGGCATTTTTTTGTAATTGAAAAGTTAAAAGTTTTATTTTTGAAATAAAAATGAAAGCATTGTATTTTCACAATCTTTTTTTATCTGGTATATGCTGTTGGAATCAATGCTTGGAATAAAAAAACATCTTTAAAGGAATTAAGACAAATCTCCAGCAGTCCTTTGGACGTTTCACAAATCGGATTTGACGAACTGACCAGCAGTCAATTGTTAAAGTCCGTGACATCAACTATTTGTGACAACGATAGGTGCCCCAGATAATTATATTTTGCATCATCATTATCATTATTTAACGAGAAATTTGTTGTTTGCAATTCAAACGTATTACTTGGCTATTTGTTTTTCATTATACGGAATAAAGAAAGTTCAATCTTTTACATTCTATTTTTCTAAAATTACTCCGGTATTGCCGAAAAGTGATGGAACGTAGCCTAATAATATACAATACCGAAAATCCCAACATATGCCTACTAAATAAGATCGAGCACTTTTAACTACTTATCATCACTAGTTATTGGTCTCGAAGCCAATGCAAATTAATTTGTTCAATTTTGCCAAAATTTTATTTTCAACGTTGAAAAATGGCGTCAAGAGTTATGTTTATAATGATTGAATTAACGATCGTCAAAAATAATGTTTCCAACTGCTCTTCGAGACCGACAAGAACTATGTGTTGCTGAGTTTACTATAATACCGGAATTAAATTGTTCTCATGATCGGAAAGGCTACCTTCTACACTAAAAAAACCTTCTGGAGAGGTCGTTAGATGATTCTTTCTAATCCTAGCTCATAACTATAATTTACCAACTCAGGTTTAAATAAAATATAATCTTTTATTCAAATGATATCAGTCAAATCACAGGTCCACAAACGTAGGATTTTTGACGGAAATTTTCTACAACAAAAACTCAAATCTATAACAACGATTGTACTTGATTAACAAATAACAACTTTAGCAGGCTATTCAAAGAACTTAGAATCTTCTCTACAAAATAACAGCGTAGAGCAACCTTCCGAATGTTTTAATTTGACTAAGTCTCTCTTCTGTGCTGTATAAAGTTATAAAAGCAGGCGCTTATATAGTGGACATCACAGTTAAGCACGTGGCGATTGACATTGAAGGATTTAATTATCAGTGACGTTGATGCATTTGGCAATCTTCGCAATAACAACCCCTTTCTAATTAGTTCACACAGTACTATAATACAACAATGCAAAGCAAACGCAATGAAACTTCAATCAAAATAGCACAATTCTAATCAAAATTAAATCATCTGAGCTCGAACAAAAAGATAATTATGGCTATATCCGAAACAATGACTAATTATGAAATCACAATGTTAAGAAACGACCCATTGCGAAATAACCAACAGTGAAAAGCCTTAAAATAATCTTATTAGTTTTTTTATTTGTTGACTTGACTAACTCCAAAATAGATTTTAAATTTTATTGATGCTGAATTTGTCATATTTTCAAAATCCGCATCTGAACTTACTAAAAAACTAGTATGCGTCAATACAATGATGCACTCTTTCATGGACAAAAGCTCTTTTTGGCATTCAATTGAAATAATTGTTTAATGTCGACCACGATTGAAATAATCTCGGAGCAACTTTTACTCTCGTCATTCTGTTACTTCCTTAAAAAGACGCTTTACATCTCTTTTTCTCTGCTTGTTAGTGTTGACAACATTTCTACATTTCAGTTAATAAAAAACTTTCAGCCAGTCATGGACCTCGTCATAATCCTGCTTTTAGAGTTTTGTGCGATTTTTCCCACAAAACTCTAAAAGCAGGTTGGGTGTTTGTTTAACTTTAACGTTGCCAACGTTGTCTTGTAGAGAAAAATGGCATTTGTATTTAAAGTAGATTAGGCTACGTTACTTATAGACTTAACAAGGCAACTCAAAAAAAACTTGTCCCAAATATGTTGTTTGTGATAAACAATTTATTATTGACTCTTCAACCTTTTATGGAACGTGGTCAGAGAAGCCGCACCAGCAAGTACAATTAGACTTCAATGGGAGCTCGAACAAAAAATGTGGGCAGTGATTGCTTTAATAGGGTGCAAACGGAGCGGCTGCACCAGCCCCCCTAAAATACATCAAAAAGTAGCCCCCTTACACAAAAAAATGTTCTATTTCTTTATAGCAGCACTAGGACGTCAATGGCATGTCAAAAAAGAAAGAAAAAGTTTTCAAAATCAGCAGCATGCCCGGCTTCTGCTCCTTAGGTTGTTGTCACTTATGTTTGTGAAAGTAAAGATCTTTCTTTAGGGATCACTTTGTTTTATACACTAAAAATGACTTCAGCCACGTCTTTTTTGGTACACTGAATAGCGGCCCCCATTACTTTTCTTGCACCAGGCCCCCCTTTTTGTAAGGCCATCACTGAATGTAGGCCTATTGCGTCAATCATAATTATAAAACCAGTTCGTTCAAAAACGTGTAAGGCATTTTTGTGCATCAGTTTAATTGCAAAAAAAACCTTTAAGAGCAGAATTTAAAAGTGGATGGACCACTTTGAAAACATGAAATAGTGAAAAATCTTCATGCAACCCTAGTTTAAACTATTTAAAACGCTTCAAGAAGTTTACAACTGATCTGGCTAACTGCGTGAAAAAATCAGTTTTGCAGAGTCCGAAACGTTCATTCATTCATTCAGTGTTTTTATTCTCGATCATTATTAAACAGTTTAACACAAAAATTATAAACATTAAAAAGATCAAGAAAAGGAAGAAGCAGCACAACGTCAGACGTTAAAACATGCATATGATAAACAAAGTAAAAGTACAAGATAGTATAAAGCATGGCTGCAACACCTTAATCATATAAAGACATAAGAAGTGAAAAAAGAAAAAAACAAAATAAATAAATAAATACGTAACAATAATATTATGAAACAAACTGAACGATTAAATAACCAGTGCATGACTAGGCTGCGTAATGATGATGGGTGGCACAGCTAGCCAAGATGGGAATTTAGCTCAACTGAGCAAGTTGAGTAAAGAAAAACCACCCAAAAAAGAAACCTCACCAGGTCCGGAAACCTTTTCTAAATGCAACTGGTGACTATAATAGAATAGTAAATATTGCAGAAAGTACAGTATATACAAAAAAAAATTACGGAATTATACAGCTAATAATAAACAAATATTAACGATAAAAGAGATAACATAACATAAAAAAAAAAAACTATTATGCTAGTCAAAGTTGATGGAAAAACATATATTAATAATATAACAATTATAAACAACAACAAAAAAAAAAATAAAAATAAAAAATAAAAACATTTACAACAGAATTCATGCACTACAAAAAATATTAGATAAAATTTTTGCAGACCAGCATAATAGCAACATAAAAAAATTAAACAAAGTCCATAACATTTAGTAATTGTTTTGAAACTTATTTTACAATTCTAAAAATAAAAAATTAATAGTTAAAACGAACAGTATACCATTGCCAAAAAGAAATTTTAATGAAAGAGCGAAGATAAGGGTGAAAAAGAATTAATTTGTTTAGAGTTTGAAATTATGCAGACAATCAAAATATAAGAAGAGTTTTTTAAAGCTTTGTGTGCAGACTGGATATCTTGATCGATTAAGCTTTTCTTCCAGAGATTAAATTCAAAATTTTTTACACCATTTCCATTTCCTTCTTTCCAGAAACCTGTAATCAAAAATACATAGGGCAGTATCGCGTTTAGGAATCTAAACATTACAATTAAGTATTATTCCCATTACTTAAAAGATATTTATAAACCTCAAGAGTAAAAGATCGAACACTTTGTTTTTTATTTTTTAAGTCAAAGGGAATGCAATTCCAATAAGCGGGACCACGGTGTGAAATAGCTTGTTGACATACTGTGCTAAAACATTTCTTTGGAATAAAGATAGACTTGTTTCTGGTATTGTATTTAGATTCGTTTTTAGTAAAAACATCTTTAAATGCAGATGGGTTTTTACCATTTTTTTGCTTAAACATAAACACAATTAGTTCTTTGTCCAAAAGTTGATCTATTGTTAACAATTTATTTTCTTTCATGACATCACAAACAGTTGAGCTACTGTTAAAACTAAAAAATAATTTAACATATTTATAGCACAATCCTTGTAATCTTTTAACCAAAGTTTTATTGCCAAAACACCAATTTAAAATACAGTAAGAAAGCTGACTATTTACAAGAGAGTGATAAAGTAGAAGAAGAGATCTTTTATTTAACAGTGACTTTACTTTAATAACAGTTCCAAGAACACTACGTAGTTTAGATATTAGGTGATTTATATGTCTTGATCATGATAAGTGCTCTTGTATATAAACACCAAGAAATTTAATACATTTAACTTGTTCAATTTCATTTTGTCGCAATGTGAGAGTTTGCTTTTTTGTTATTAATTTGGATTGAACAGTCTTAAATAAAATGTATTTAGTTTTAGAAACATTAACTGATAATCTATTTGCAATCAACCACTGGTCAACTAGTTGAAGTTCTTTATTACCAGCATGAAATAGCTCCTTGATGTCTTTATTTTGTAAAAAAATGCTTGTATCATCAGCAAACATCAAAGAATCACTATCATTCAGACAATTTTTGAAATCATTGAAATATATCAAGAAGAGAAGTGGTCCTAGATTAGAGCCCTGAGGTACACCACTTGTAACTTCAAGAGTAGTTGTAGAAAGAATTCCTGTATATTTTACTTGTTGTGTACGTCCTGTTAAGTAACTAGTAAACCACTTTAATGTATTGCCTCTAATCCCATAATGATTAAGTTTGGAGAGTAATATTGTATGATCAATTGTATCAAATGCTTTAGATAAATCCAAAAAAATTCCTAGGGTTGCCTTTTTACAGGCAAATGACTGAGATATTTTTTCCACTAAAATTGAAATTGCATGTGTAGTAGAATGATTTTTTCTAAAACCAAATTGATATTTGTAAAAAAAAATTTAGCTTTCCTAAAAATGAGTACAATCTATTATACATAACTTTTTCAAGTAATTTCGAAATATTTGATAATAAACTAACTGGTCGATAATTATTAATATTGTTGGAATCACCTTTTTTGAACACCGGACACACAGTTGCAAGTTTAAAGCAATCTATGACTTTACCTTTACTCATAGAAAGATTGAAGACATGGCTAAGTGCTAGAAGTATATTATGAGGAGAAGATTTAAGAACTTTGGTTGGAATATTGTCTGGCCCTGCACTTAATTTGTTTTTTGAATTTTTCAGAATGCAAGCAAGTTCTTGAGGACATGTTGGCCAAGTAAACATTGATTGGCATGTAGAAGATTTTAAATATTCTGAGGAATGTTTCTTCTTGGGAGGTAAAGATTTCACTAATTCATTGGGAACATCAGCAAAATGTTTATTGAAATAGTTTGCTATTTTTAAAGGATCATGAACAATTTTTCCATCAATGTTGAGGCTTCTGCAATTAGATTTATGTTTTTTTCCTATAATAGAATTAATCAATTTCCAAGTGCTTTTAATGTCTTTTTTACAATTGTTAAATTTTAAATTATAATATTCCTGTTTTTTTGTTTTAACAGTGGAAAAATACAAATTTCTGGCTTGTGTAAATGCCTGTCTTGTTTGTGGGTTTTTATTATTAATGTATCTTTTATATAGTTTTTCTTTTTTGTTTAATAGTATGTGAAGATCAGAATCAAACCACTAATTATTTGTTTTTTTGCAAGAAATTTTAGTTAAAGGAAAGAAATTTTCAAATTTATTCATATAAAGCTTTTGTAATTTTTGGTAGCTGGAATTTGGGTCAGAATCACATAATATAGGAGAAATATCGCTTTCTGAAAGAGCTTTAGAGAATAGATATACATTTTTATCTGTAAAATGGCGACATTGTTGGACATTTTGATGAGAAATTTTGCTGATGGAAGTGCACATCATGACAGGAAGGTGATCAGATATACAGTGGGTTAAAACACCACAGTTTATCTTCATGCTTACCAATGAATTGCTCCATATATGATCCAAAAGAGTTGCATTATTTTTTGAAATTCTTGTAGGTTTATTGATAAGAGGGGCAAATCCATTACTAAACATTTGATCTACAAAATCTGTAATCTGAGGTTTTTCACAATCAAGTATATTGTAATTAAAGTCACCTAATAAAAAACAATCTCTCTTTTTTATACATTTTAAAGTATTATTTAGAATATCTAAAAAAGAAGAATGTGAAATAATATCATTGCATGGAGCTCTGTAAATGCATCCAAATGTAATAGTTTTATTTTTAAATTTAACATCAATGAATAGAGATTCAAAAATTTTTTCCTCCGTTCTATTTAAATCTAGTCGTGTAGAATAAACTAAATTTTCTTTTACATAGAATCCAACACCACCTCCCTGAGTTTGAATTCTTGGATTAGAAATGAATGAGTAACCAAAAAGATTTATAATTGACTCTGAATAATTTTGCTTTAACCAAGTTTCAGTTACAGCTATGAGGCTAGGTGCTAAAGTTAAAGAAGATAATAGTCCTTCTAATTTTGAAAAATTTTTAATATTGCTTAATGATCTAATATTTAAACATAATACTGAAAAATTACTGTTTTTATTGAAATTGTCAAACAGTAGAGATTTAGCATCTTTACTGGATAAGTATTGGTCATTTACATTGTGAAAAAAGTTAATTTCATTAGCAAGCAGTCCAGTGCGCAAGCAAAATTAGTCTCTGGGTATACCTTGTGATACTTGCACGAAAGTGCTAGTGATGGATGTAAATGCCTACACATAAAAAATACAGATGGAGAATATCCATACAGCGTGAGATAAAAAGCAGTGGAGGGCTACGGCAGACAAGATCATCCTAGAGAAGATCCAGGAGACTCAAACATTTTTTAACTTCTCTTTGAATTCAGATGAAGTTTGGTTTTCTTACAAAGAAAGGCAAACTCAAAAACAAATGTCTTTTTGGGCATCTCCAAAACCAATAAAATAGCATCAAGACATCAGGGAAGATATCAGAGCCATTTTTTGGTCCGTTTTTAAGGACGTCCAGGAAAACTTTATTATCTCCGTCTAAAAAATGTACAGAACTAAATGGAATTCATTTTATAAACATGCTTTAGATCAAAAAAGTTGAGTATTAAAACTCTCATGCTTTGTTGTGATATTATGGACACAATAGGATTCTTGTAGTAAATTAAGAAATAAAAGCTATCGAAGGAAGGGGCTCATTTTATTTGGTTACTCTGTGTACTGGTAGCCTAGACAGAACAGCCACTCAATATAATCTATATAGAACATAGCCGTACCTAACGGGGATATTAGGCAGCTATTGCCTCCCAAAGTTTCCAAATGTTTGGCAAAATCATAACTTTTTTGGACAGCAATAAGAGAAATATGGGCAATGACAAGAATCAAAAAAGTTTTTGTGCCAAATGCAGAAAAAAGTTTACGAATGCAGGTAACCATCTTTTTTTAGAAAACACTATGTTTTTGGGACAAAAATTGAGAGATAAGAGACAGATTCAAAGTGAAGACCTTTTTTTAAAGAGCACCATGTTTTTGGGAAGAAAATTGAGAAATCTGAGAGAAAAATTTTTTTGTAATTTCGAGAAAAAAATTTTTAAAGAGAAACCTGAAAGTCCTTTTTTTCAAAAATCTAAGAAAAAGTCTTTTTTTTTCGGTCTTCACACCAGAATCTTAAACAATCTTTTTTTCATATCTAAAAAGCTCTAGAAAATTATGATTTGGGAAAATGTCACAAAATTTGGGCAAAACTTCATGGCCCACTTAAATTATTTTTGTCCGGTAGGCCTATGACACAGAATATACCATCTGTGCTGATATTGCTGACTGTACATAAATAAATTTACCAATTAAAACTAATTCCTGAGTTTACAACATTTTGCCTATTTTTACATGTTCATTGCGTATCTGTGGTAGGTCGACTACTGTATATTCATATCGTCTCAGCAAGATGTTTTTTCAATGCGTACACCGACTGATAGTCGATTTGGCTGTGTTTTACTGTTCAATTCACTTGATAAATATTTCGATAAAATATATTCAAGTCTTAGAGTTCGTCAATAAACACCCACTGTAACTTCTAGCAAAAATTATGACAATAGAAAAACAATTTACATTTATCGCAAAAACTTGCGAGAGCCGCAAGTAGTAGGTTTGCTAGACACGGTTTAGCCACACTTGTAATAAAGTTTTTAACTATTTTATTGATATAAAAACAATAAGCGATTTTTCCCACAAAATTTTGACAAAAAACAGCGCTTCTCTTTCAAGCATTGGGGCGAACCAACAGTATTAATGTCCAATGAAAACAATGTTCCACCAGCGCAACTGCAAAAGACACCGCTAAGCCGCAAGGGCATACTGGCGGCGGTTCCGATATGCTAACCACATCGAGTTAGCTAACACGGATACGGGTTAAGACAAGCAAAACCCTGCAGTTCCCATTACAAACATATAGTTGACCATTCTTACTATAGTAATAATGTCATTAAAACAAGCAAAGATATTAATTGAAATCAATCATCAAATGCATTTAAGTTGTGTAAATAGATTAGATTTCTCATGCTTTTATTCAAGATGTGTCGCAAAATTTTGAAAGTTTTTAAGTGTGCCATGAATGAAAAGGTTGCAAAGCAGTGACTTATGGAACGATTTACGTTTGATTGCTTGTTGTTCATACGAGTATACTTAATTTTTTCATTCTGCGTCCAAGTCAATGTAAAAAGTATTAATACTTTATGTTGTGACTTAATTAATAACGACATTATAAGTCTAGATTAAAACTGCAGCGTATAAAAAAATTTTTATTTTATAGAAATTTTTTATAACGTTCTGTAAAAAAGACTTGTTTTTCTATTCTTTCTTTTTTTTTTTCGATTATAATAACGTTTTTTTGCAACAATTCTTTGGTTTGTTGAAAGCGCCAAAATAATTGATACATTTTGTGTAATGAAAAATTTCTCACTTGTCTATAAAATATGAAGAAAGTCTGCTTCTGTTCATGCGATCTTCCTAACAACGGAAAAAGACTTTCTCTATATTTTGTTGACAACTGGA
This sequence comes from Diplosoma virens, assembly GCA_963680785.1. NCBI lineage: Eukaryota > Metazoa > Chordata > Ascidiacea > Aplousobranchia > Didemnidae > Diplosoma > Diplosoma virens. Next base: position 10,199,977 of record OY796893.1, on the reverse strand, counting down.
AAATTTGTTACGTATAAATACCAAATGCCTTAATTGTCGCTTTAAACAAACCTAAGAATTATTGCAAAAGAGCGATATTATAATCGAAAGAATACTGAGAAAATATTTGTTTTGCAGAATTTTGTGAAAAATTCAAGAAAGTTAGAAAAAATGAGTGTTTTACACCTGAGTGCTGATAATTATTTATTCAAAACACATTTTTTTCTATCTAAAACCTTCCCAAAACATTTTTCAAAGTAGCTGTCTGACTGAACTCTGATATTTTTACACCAACTTCTTGTTAAATAGATTACTATTTTAAAACATAGGCTTAAGAGCAAACTGGCGCTGAACTGGCAAGATAGTATTTATGTGTTGATTATCGATTGAAAAAAAATCTATCAACATTAAAATTTTATTTCTCCTATTCTTTAAGAAGTTTTTAAAATAACTCAATTTAGCGTGTATGAAATTTTCACACTGTTAATGAAACTGAAAAAGTAAGAAAGAGAATGTTAATAGTTTACTAACTTCACTCACACAAGCACAACTTTTCCGTAAAAGTAAACGCATTTTTCTACCACTACCTTGATTTAAAACAACCCTGAAATAACTTGTGTACAGCAGTTAAAAATATAAATAGCGCAACACTAATTTATGAATAAGTTGTTGATTTAGTATATATGAGAGTACATGATTATCTTCATAATGACAGTGGCCACATTCAAGCAAATTCAGCGACACTTTACATGGTGCTAGTATTTATTGCTTTTAATGATAGTAATTATTTCAAAAAATTAGATAAAGTTTTTCAAAGTTGTGCATTAAACCTAAAAAAATAATGTCAGTAAGGCAAATTACTAAAAAGAAAAACTTAATCATAGTTGTACAAAAAATATTCGAGTAAAAAAAGAATCCGTTTTAATCAATGTAAAAAGTTGAGAGTTAATTTGACATTAATCTGAAGACTATCTAGAATTATGACAGCATAGCAGAATTGACTGAATTGTTATTTTATTGGAACAGCGGTTTCAAGGAAGTTTTCGGCTTCTTCACTTGCCATTTCATCAATAACAAAATTACCGATTTTGTCCACATCAAGTCCAGATTCGAACGCGAGAGTAAAAAGTGTAGCGCAAACCTGTGGTAGTCACAGTGCTATTAGAATAGTTTAAAATTGAATTTGGTAGGAAGAACTTGTTAAACTGATCACCAGAATTTTTATAACGCTTTTTATACAACTCTCATCAGAGACGCAAGAACGGCAATGAAAAAAATTTTGAAAAATAGATATTTTGAAATTAAGTCAATATATTTTTCTTGTAGCGTAGATATATTTACAAACTTTTTATCCTTTTCTACTTTGAAAACGAAGATTAAATAGTTTGTTACGGGTATCTACTATGCAGCAAAACTGAAACTTGGGATAAAATTGAAAAGAACAATAAAAATGCATGTAGTTCTTGTCTGAACTGTGATAAAGATTTGGTTTTGCATTTTTTTGAATTATCAGACATAAAATTGTTGAAAAAATCTTTTGTTCTCGTCGAATACGACAAATACCAAACAAAGAATGTAATCTTTTTCAAAATAAAGATATCAGAAATCTGGTTATCATTTCTGATCTCAAGAGCTAAACATTTGAGTTTTATTTTTAAACCAAATCTCGAAAATTTTGTCAGTATGATAATAACAAAAATCATTTTTCTTCAGACCCGAAAATCGGAGATTTTATAACAAGCAGATTTTTATATGTTGTGCATAAAGCAAAGTTGGGTCATTCAGTTTTGAACTTGCGCGTACTTTTATCAAAATTCATTTACACAGAGGACGCTCGGCGATAACTTTATGATGTTGTAGCGAACTCATTACCGCAAATCGTCTTTCGTGCATATATTTGCTTCGATTTTGCAAAGTTTGCCGCAAATGTATTTTCACATGTTGTATTTCGTTCGCTGCAGACTCGGCTTGTAGCGCCCTTCCGCTCGCTGCACAACGTTTATGTACTGTCATCACAACCGTCATGTAATATTTTTGGATTATTTACTACTTTTGTTATGTACCACCTTTCCGTTGTTCCCCCCATAATTGATCGTTAGCTGATCGCGCCATCAATGCTATTTTGTGTGATTACTATTAATATTACCGCCTTTCGTGTAATGCAGTTTCGACACACCGCGTACAGGATGTAGCCTGATTACGTGACCTAACGCCTTGCGGCTTTACTTGTGAAAAAGGTCAGGCGTCATAATAGAGAATCTATAACATTATTCTGACGTTATATACACTCTCTGGCCGAATCGCCTGGCAGACAGACTGAGACTGACCGAAACAGCGATAGAGACTCATATAGCTGCTGTGTAATTTAATTTAAGATTCATCGTTACAACATTATCAAGCGAAGATTCTGCTTACTGTCTAATTCCGAAGTTTTAATGTTGTTTTGTCGGTTTCATTCAAAATTGTGCCCTTTTTAATAAAAAGAGTTTAAGGTTTACTGTGTACCAAAACCACTCACCCTAAAATGTAAAACAATGCGGTTTTTGAAGTTAAACAGATTTTCACACTTTTAAAACGTTTAAAACAGACAAATTAAAGGCAAACTTGCTACAGATTGGTAAACTAAAAAAATCCTTAACATGATTTTGTCAACAAGATCAATACTAGTCTTCAAAAGAAACTGGGGCAAAGCTTGTAGAAACGTTTTTAAAGCCCGAACAGATGTTTTTAAAAGTTCAGCTTTGTTTTGTAAAGTGAAATGCTGGTGACAACGGACAACGTCTTCTTCATTCACTTTATCTCAAAAGCCGTTCTAATTTAGAGAGTCAAATAAAACGTAATTTTGCAGAAAAAGTAATTTTGTTTTCAGAAAAGTAAACATACATAAATACATTACTATTAAAGCGCTTGTTAAGTCTAGTTTTTGATCCCGGGCCAATCCATAAGCTTGGCCTGTGTGCGACTGTGAAGCAGCATCTGGTTGTCGTTAATATATTACGTCTAATATTTGTTAATAAATATTATAATCGCTTCTATACCGTGCAGGGTTCGAAACTTAAGAAAACTCTAAAGAAAGAGTCTTGCACAGATAACGGTAAACTAAAAACTTCCTGCTAATATTGTTTGTTTTGATAAAGTCGCTGAAACGTCAACAGATGTCAACTAGGACTTGCTACGACCTAGCTATTCGAGCAATGTTATTAGGGCCAGGGCCGCCGAAATCGGGGGACAGGGGCAATTGCCTTTCAAAGTTGTACTTTTAATAAATGGAAAGGTACAGGTTGGTAGATACAGAGGCATTGGGTTGAATTTGTCCCTAAAATCTTAGAAACGCGATGAATATCAAATCGAGTGAATGTAAAGATTTTTGTTCTGGCTTTTGTCCGTAACTTAAATATTAAGACGCCGATTGAAAGTAATGATCTATTTTTAGAGACCACTAAATTTTTGCACTGAAAACGGTCACCATTACAAAGTAGTAATTTTATAAAAGTTGCCATTTTAAAAAATCAGAGTTGCCAAAATTTGTTTCTGTTAAGAGTGCTCTTTCAACAAAAAAATGCTTATTTTTTAATTTTGTAATTTTGTCTAACTCCCTGGTTAAGCTTAAATATAAACAACAAAATACGTGATTAAACAAAAATTCCCATTCAAAATAACATAAAAGTTATTCCCATCTTCCAGTACAGTGCCAAATTTTAGAACTTTATGGACCACTTAATCTTCAAAATATATCGCCTGCAACGCTTTCCTACGAGTCAGGAGATTTAATTAAAATGAACAAATAAGAAAATATATTTAGGCAACATCAAATTCAAAATTACTGATGCATAAAATTAGTTTTCTAAATGCATATTGAAGTTTTTATAAAAGTTAATTGCTAGACCGAAGAGCACTTTATTGTAATGTTTATAATCATGAAACAATATTTGTACTGGATAAACTGGGAAAAAGATATACAATTTTTTTTCTAAACTGATATAAATTAACGTTCCTGCAACAATCTAACGAAATTTCACTTTAAACACTTCTATAACGGGCCAAAACCATTAACTTAAAATGAAGTCATAATTTTACAAAAATCAAGTGAAAAACGAACGTAATCATCAGTCAATTTTGTAAACCAGCAAAGACTAACAAATCTTATATTCGTCTGAGTGATTTAAACGTCAGTGCTCAATTATCGCACGTCAAATCCTGAGTGGTAATTCTTCTTCGTCGAGTGTTTGGGCCATTTTGGGGACCCTTATATTTTTGCCATCTACAACACAAAGTCATTCGTTTTAATTAATAAAACAGCACAAAATTACAGCGCTCTTGATGGTGAAGCAAACAAGACCAAGCTTGTATCTCAATCTGTACAGTTTTTTTAAAGCTGTTTTAAGTTTCTAACCAATGAAATAAAGTTCATTGAGCTACTAATTCTAATACTTTCTCGCGGGCCACTGCAGAAGACTTTACGCGCCATGGGTTGGGCAGTCTTGCTTTATTCCGATGACAAAGTAAGACACGAATGAAACGTTGTTTGTAGTCACTAAGCCAAAAAACTATTCGTTTTATTAGTAATTGTTTTGTGTTTACAATCTTTCGCTTCGTCGTCATTCGATCGTTTCCGATTCGAACTTCACGTTTTCCTGACGATCCTATAAAAGAGCTTCGCCTTTTGTCGTATTCACTTCACTAACCAGTACAAAAAACGAAAAAGATGAAGTTGATGATCGTTCTCCTTTCCTTATTCGTCTCACTGATCAACGGTAATTTTTTTTTTTTTTACATGAATGACAATCATCAATAACAGCAGAAATAAAAACATAAAACTAAATAGCAGACATAAAACTAAGAACTTAAAGCGTTAGAAAATATAAAGCAACGACTCCGGTTACAGATATATATATGTAAAAAGTTTTTTGTCGGTACAAAACTTTAAAATAGCTTTCAAAAGCAAATGATTCATTTCAAGCTCTTTTGCTAATTGGGTGGGTGGCCTTAAAAAAGGCTGTTTTGAAAACTCGAACGTTTTCGTCTAGCTCTCTTCAAGAGGTTTCGTTCTGTTCTGCAATTCATTCTAGCAAAACCTCCTGAAGAGAGCTAGACGAAAACGTTCAAGTTTTCAAAACAGCCTTTTTTAAGGCTACCCAATTAGCAAAAGAGCTTGAAATGAATCATTTGCGTTTAAAAGATATATAATATGTATATATACAAAATTTATTCAATCACTGTTTAAAAACCACAACTGTCTGTTTCATCCTTAGAATCGTCAGGTGGTTACTAGAAAATTAAAAATATAGTTATTAGTGGTAAAAAAATGCGTATGGAATAAATGATATGTAGTTAAATTAAGCAAACAATACGAATCCTATGACGTTATACAAGAAAAAACAACTCAAAATATAGTAAATGCAAGTATAGAGGTTTGCATTCATTTGAAGGTGAGGAAAGGCGAGTTGGGTGTGTGGTGAAAGATATAAAAGGAAAGAAAATAATCTATAAAGCAATAAAAGAAGTAACGAGAAAAATCGCATAAGATGAAAAAGTAAAGTGGGTAAAAAATGGTATGAACGATAGTGGAAAATATAAGCGGATTTAATGACGGACAAGAAAGCACACTTGCACAAAAATAATGGCAATTTAAGCATGCAAAATCATGGTGATCATGATGATGATGATGATGATCAATGATCAACACATTAAATCTGCTTATATTTTCCACTATCGTTCACACCATTTTTTACCCACTTTACTTTTTCATCTTATGCGATTTTTCTTGTTCTTCTTTTATTTCTTTGTAGATTATTTTCTTTCCTTTTATATCTTTCACCACACACCCAACTCGCCTTCCCACACCTTCAAATGAATGCAAACCTCTATACTTGCATTTACTATATTTTGAGTTGTTTTTTTTTGTATGACGTCATAGGATTCGCATTGTTTGCTTAATTTAACTACATATCATTTATTCCACACGCATTTTTTTACCACTAAACTATATTTTTAATTTTCTAGTAACCACCTGACGATTCTAAGGATGTAACAGACAGTTGTGGTTTTTAAAAGTGATTGAATAATTTTTGTATTTGTATATATATATATATATAATTAACTTACAGACCACAAAATTTTTTAATTTAACATTAATTTTATTTGCCCCAACAGACTGTTTCGCCTGCCTGGGCTCGTCAGGGGGCGGTTAAAAATTTTATTCAAATAGAATTCTATTTGAATAAGAATTCGCCTGCCTGGGCTCGTCAGGGGGCGGTTAAAAATCTTATTCAAATAGAATTCTATTTGAATAAGATTTTTAACCGCCCCCTGACGAGCCCAGGCAGGCGAAACAGTCTGTTGGGGCAAATAAAATTAATGTTAAATTAAAAAATTTTGTGGTCTGTAAGTTAATTATCTAAGCGCTCTGACTCGACGTCATTGAGCACTTTCCTGATGAGCACCGACCAAAAAATTTTGAAAAATTTCTATATATATATATACTGTATATGTATACATATGCTCAATATAAACATTAAATTGAAAATCTTTATCTTATCTTATATATACATTTTATTGCATATTGTAAATAGATATTGAATGTAAATTCGATTGGAATTTTTGAACCTAAACCTAATAATTAAGTGAAAAGCTCCAACGAATCAACTCCAGCAACTGTCGCTCAGACAGAGACTTTACATCCCTGCTTAAAATAATAAATTCATGTTAAATCGGTCAAGCAAAAGTAAATTCATTAAGTGTTTTAAGTTATTTAACCTGAATCAGAGCAATTATTCCTGGAATGGTTTTGAAGTCAAAAGAATATCTCAGTATCTAAGAAGCACAAATGAAACCACTCGCTTCGCAACGGCGCCATGACGTCAAATAAAATTTAAATTGGTTAAAACTTCAATAAAAAAAACAACTTCACATTATAAATCTAACATTCAAACTGTTTGCAATAATTTTTCAGGACAATTAAGATGTTTTCATTGCGAAAGTCAGCCGACATTAAAAGCTTGTTTGACCAACGGAAGAGTCGACACGTGCCAATCAAATAAAGTAAGTTCATAAAATCTTCTCAAACTCTCTCTTGTTGTATTAATAGTTGTTTGTTTTAACTCAGATAATTCTTAAAATTTACTTGTAATCTTGATCATAAAAAATGTTTCAGAAAGCAGAAGTCTTTTTTGACATGTTTGTATAACAACACCGTTGTAAGAACATAAACAACACCGTTGCAAGTTTTGCAACACACAATTTATGCCATGAATCTTAATAAATATGCAATTTTTTGAAAATTCTGTAATGATAACGTTGTAATTTCTGTCCGAAAAAACTGAATGCAAATAATCGTTTGTATTTGCTAGCTACGTAGCACCGTTGCAAATTTTACTGTAAATATTTGAATGCAACGTTTTATTGTTTAAAAGATAGAGTGGTCCAATTTTTTCATTCCTAAAAAAAGTTCTCATTTTCAATCGATGGTCAAAAAGTGTCTTTTCGCCGCATATGTCAACAATTACAAAAAAAAATAGCTTCACTCAAAGCAGGTTGCATGAAACTATACGATAAATTTTGAATACCGTATATACTCATGTATAAGTTGAATTTCTGGGACCCGATTTTAAGGTAAAATTTCTGGGGTCGACTTATACATGAGTAATGTTTATGGACATGTTGCTGCCGAGTCGAATAGAATGTGAATATGAAAAAAAAAAAAAACAATATTAAACGTGCAACTATAGTCACGTTTGACAGCATAATTGTTAGAATTTCAGCAAATCTTATTACTAAAAGTTTAAATTAAGCACTATATTTATTTCTTTTACCTGGCATCATTTATACATATTTTATTTTGTACATTCATTGCACAAATAATACCGTAAGCGTGTCATCCCAGACCTCGTTTAAAACATGTCGAAAAACTCTATTTATTGTATTGAGTAAAAAAACTTTAAATTTTGAAAGTTATGTTTTTATTCCGGAATAGCAAATTTTGATTCAGATTCGATATATATAATTATTCCAGAATATTCTAGAATAGCGGAGTCAATTAAAATACCTATCGACTTATACATGAGATCGACGTATACATGAGTATATACGGTAGACAAGATAAATAATGTTTGAAATTGTTTAGCGCACTCTACGCGCTTTACGTGCCCGGCTTAGGACCGCCTGACATAACATGTAAGGGCAGCACTTGATTAATTTTTTCAAATTTTTTTCAGACTGCTTGTGCTACTGAAGTGAGAAGACGGGGTAATGAACTTTTGTATTTCAAAACTTGTAAAGATAGACTTGCATGTCACAACAACGAAATTCAGGTAAGAAGCAATTTTATTGTTAACTTATAAATGCTAAACAAGTAAAAATGAATCACTTATTGACTGCACTCACAATCTCTAAAAAAATTAAACACATGAAGCACAGGTTAAAAGAGCTACAGTACAAAAATAAACGTATCTTATAAAAGAGAAGCAGAATTTCGGCTTTGCAAATAACAAATTGATTTTAATCCAAACGCTTTTAGCCAAACAGCTTGTTCAATGTTTTTTATGTTTTATATGTTTTTATAGTAAACGCTTTTTGTAAGAAAATTATTGAACCAAATGTCTAAATAAAAGTATATTCCACTCCAATATTTTGCAGCTTAAAGCTTCCAGCCAGAACCATCCTCCGAATCTTTCGTCCCATCAATTTTTCACATCGTAGGGTGAATAACTCGCTGGGTTAAAAATTCATGGAAAGAATATTACATGGTGTGATAATGTCACAAACTTTGTTCGGGAATCCCAAAGGACCAGTTGAGCTAGGTAACCCGAATACCTGCGCTGAAACAAAGCTGTGTCTAAATTTTATTTTATTTCGGCTCAAGATGTAGTCTTGCTATGAGCCTAACGGTTTGTACAGTTGGTTTAACGAAAGCTCGGATTGATTTCGTTGAAGACTCTTCTTCACAACAAACAGAGACCACTGTCTCTAATAAAAACAAATGTATTACAAAAATCACGTCCGACCAAACTTCTATTCCACGCTTTGCCAAACTGCAAAGCGAAATCAACGCTATAACTTGATTCAATCAACACAAATAATTCTACCTCTGTAGAACAAAACTGCCAACCACTGGCGCAAAATAAATTTAACACTCGGCGACCAATACAAAAAACTAACGGGCCTCCCGCGCATAACCAAATTACTTCCACTTGAGTCGTCTCAAAATCACATCTAGTCATCTTAATAATTTGCTACGCATCGGCTTTACATAGAAACCAAAATCACGTGACGTAAACTTTCTCGTAAATTCGAGATTCAACCAGAACTCCCTGGAGAGATCGTTACGCGAATATTCTACTACGTTCGAGATAGCAAAGCTTGAACAAAACATATTACGTCATACTGTCGAGCGAAAGAGAAAAAAATACATGTATCGAGCAATAGAACAAATTGGACGTATATCGCAAACAGCGCTCAAAAAGCCGCATTTATTCTCTTATAATAAAACTACGAATTGCTTTTAACGGGGATAAACTACATCGTTATGATTAAAATTATGAATGAAGTGTGACAGATAATTTTGTGGATTAGTTTGGATGTAAGTCTCGGAATAGAAGTTATGGAAGTGGAATTTATATGGAACCTAAAAAAGCATACCACAATTATATACAGAAACAATAACACTGGTCAACACGATTTTTCTTGAATGGACTTTTTTAACTGATTTTGGGTAATTTTGGGGCGCTGAATCCAAATTTGTTAGTTTTTGCTCATCACGTCACGTTTGTGAGATATGAAAACTTAATTTTTTTAAAAATTGCTAATTTTTGCCAAAACTTAAAAAATTTATGCTGCGTTTAAGTGCCCTTCAGTGGAATAATGTTTACAATAGTAGGCAGCATCTCCTTTAAAATAACTTTTCAAAGCTATTTGTACTTTTAAACCGTGTTTGTGTATTATTGACCACATCATATATAAATAGTAAATACGTGACATATATTAAAAATACAAAATCTGGAGCATTATGCTCAACACAGGTACGACAAGAATGAAAATCTAAGTTTTTTTGTTTTGGGTCATTCTCACAAAATTACATTAGCAGGTTTAAGCAAAACCAAGCAAAAAATATACGAAAAAGTAACACTGTCACATCGCAAGAATTAGTACGACTGTACACAAATCCAACGCATGGTTTAGCACAAACGAAATCACATTATGGCATCAAAAATTTTCTTTTTGTTGCTAATCTTTTATGAACTGCGTAAGGGACATCTCTTATTAAACCCCAGCAGTAATCTGCCATCATGTTGCAGTTCCATCGACCTTGATAACGTTCTTTCATCAATTTGACATCCTGATAGAAACGCTCTCCTTGCTCCTCACTAACGTCGCCAAGATTTGCGGAAAATTCGCTGGGGTGGCTGTGCAAGTAGTGCAATTTAATGCTCATTCGGCACCCAAGGTCTTGTAGGCTGAAAAGAAGCTCTCCACCAACTCTATATAATTGTCAGCTCTCTTATTACTAAGGAAGTTATGGACCACTTTAGAAAATGCTTTCCAAGCTCGAGCCTCAACGACAGTCATTGTAGTCACGAAATACTGGTCCCTGAGCAAGGTTCTGATCTGAGGCCCATCAAATATCCCTGCTTTTTTCTTCTCATAGATAAGGCCAGGAAAGGTTGAGCAAATGTATCCAAAAAGGTCTCCAGAACAATCAAGTGCTTTGACAAATTGCTTAATTAGTCCAAGTTTGATGTGTAGTGGCGGCAAAATGATGTTTTTCCGATCAACCAAGGGGTTATTGACAATATTCTTTTCTCTAGGTTTTATTGTATTCCTTGGGGGCCATTCTTTTCTTATCCAATGCTCTTCGTTGGCTCTACTATCCCAGTAGCATAAAAAGCAAGGATATTTGGTATGACCTCCTTGTTGCCCTAATAGAAAATTCACCATTTTTGAATCCACACATATCAACCACTGATAAACGCAGCACCTCAGTCTTTCAAGCACAACCTTGATGCTTTCGTAGTTTTCCTTCAGAGTGACAGAGTGTCCTGTAAGGATGGATCCATATTAGTTACCATTATGGAGCAGGACGCAATTAAGGCTTCTTTTTGAGCTATCAATAAAAAGTCTCCAGTCATTTCAACAACATGCAGACAAACTCATAGCAAGAAGAAGCCCCTCAACATATGTACAGTAAACAAGCTGGCCATCAGACTGAAAGTACTTTCTTAATTTCTCTTCCCGGTTACGATAAAATGAAACACTTGTACCAGCTTTAAGAAGATGTTTTTCCTGCAGTCTGGAAGCCAGCACTTCAGTGGATTGCTTTGGAAAATTTAAATCTCGTATCAAACATTCAATTCAGACTGACTATACAAAGAAACTCGGCCAGCATATTATGCCTCGTGCGCTATATCCTGTTCTGCATCATCATCATCAGAATTGGTTGAAGACGTGGAATACCTAAGCTGGTCCTCATCAATGTCCGGAAGCTTGGTGAAAATGGGTACAGGTACTTATCATTATGGGGAATCGGTCGCATAGCAGAATGTATGTTTGGGTATTGCAAGTGTTGCTTGTTTTTCTTGTTGAATCCTTTGACATTTACGAGGAAGAAGTAGCAGTCATCCACGTGGTTTTTTGGTTCTCTCCATACCATTGGCACACCAAATTCGAGCTTCGCATTCTTTCCTTGAGACCAGGATCTCAATGTTTTGATACACGTTGTGCAAACTTGGTGAGGCGCCCAACGTTTGTCCTGGTCACCAAGCGGTACTCCAAAATAAGCAAGATAAATTTTTTTGATAAAATTATTGATGTTACGTCTTTGAAGTGGTAAAGTAAAACAACCACAGATATAACAGAAAATATCTGGGTCATTGCAGCATTTCTTCGCATAGAAGTCACAAACATGTTAAGACCTTAACGTAAGATGAAACAGAAAAAAAGCTTTAAAAACACTGAACTGTAAATATTACTGAACCTGTAACATATTAACTAACACTCTTGTTTAGAAACTATTGCTGTTACAAATAAACATATGTTTCAGAAGAACAATTTTTCTTAACCTTAATACCTTGTCTGCAAAGTGCAATTTTTGTAACTTCATGACTAGTTCTCGTATCCAACATCGAAATAAGAAGTTGAGTTTCTCACGACTTTCCGGCGCCATAAACAATATTTTTTTCCCATTTCGCAAAACTGGTTTAAAAACTATGCTTTCGAAGTTGCTTTTGTGTTTGATTAATGGCATCAAACATCTGAGCGAATGAGCAACTTTCACACAATGCAGCACTACAAAACATGCAAATTGCACAAAAACGTGATGTGATAGAAAAAATCTGAGCTCAGATTCGGATTCAGCACCCCGAAGTTACCTTAACTCCATTCTCAAAGTCCATGCAAGAAAAAAAAAATTTTTTTTGTTGACCAGTGTAATACATTCATGCCAAATTAAAACAAATAAGAAATCATAAACGTTTTCTGCTTACATTAGCTCTCTTCATATCAATAAAACGTAAAAAAATTTTCCCTGCTAATTCAAACATCGAGGTCAATGACCTGATAATATTGTTGTTTATCAAATTTGTGACACGAGGTTTTCATAAAAAGAATAGTTGAATAATTGATTAAAAAATGCAAACGTAAAATAACAACGACAAATCCGATACACCATGCAAAATCCAAATAACAAAAATGACTAAATTATATTTAACCAGTTAAGTGCGCATGACGTATATATTCGTCGTCACAGCCAGACCTTCTCTCAGTGCGTATGACGGATGTATACGTCTTGATCGTCGCAGCTTTTTACAGCGCGGATTATTTCGCTTCTCGCATTAGCTATTGTTTCGGTGAAAAACGGAAAAACATTGTTTGCAGCAAAAACCGAGCTCCTGCCATAAATGTCATTGTTTTATTTTTTGTTTTTATCTAAATCAAAAAAGCTTTTTTTGAAGTTTGAATTAAATACTTTTTGTCTCGTGGCTATGCTTATAGCTTAACCTTAGCGTGCGATTTGAGAGAATTTTAGCTAAAATGTTCGATTGTGGAAAGCGCTCTCAAAATTTTAGTTATTATAACTAAATTTGGCGTTTATTATTGAGATCGGTTTTGATATTTTCTTGCGTTTGCAGTAGTACCTTCATTCAGGTCAGATGTGTTTTTTTCGTATACTCAACAATAAAAGCATTTAGACCACTTCTAAAATAAAATTCAGTTATTTGTGGGTTGTATAATTCCAAAGTAAACTTTTTTGCATTACTTTCAGTTTTCCTCATATATTTGTAAAAGTATTTGGCCTGTATATAAGTGGAACGACCAAACGAATTTCTTCAAGTCTCAGAGGACAAATTTTTACCGCTTAGGGCTCGTTTCCATTACGATCGTTGACAGGAGTATTCGTTATTTTATTGACTTTTTTTACTTCTTTCCACACTTAAGCGCTAAGCCAAGCAAAAAAATCAAGAAAACAAAAAATACTCCAGCCAACGTTGGTAGTGAAAACGAGCTCTAATTCTTAATGTCGATAATGATTCGTCCTTACTCGAAATTTCGGAAAATAAAAGCGCCGACGAAGGCTATTTAACCTATTCTTCTCAAGCTTTTTCGAGCAATTAACTCCTCAACGTGGGCTTCAGAAATCCACCAAAGTTTGACGATTCATAACTTGAAAACTACTTAAAGTGTTGCTTCGAAATTTAAACAGAGTAAAAATCATTTATTTAATTTTTGTTAGGGCTAAAACGTTTTTGAAACTTTATCTGAAAAAGTATACGAGTATAAAATTGGACTTTTGCAAGGTTGGTTGTTTAAAAAGGACCGCAGATGGCTGGATGTTTAAAAAAACTGATAAGTGATCCCTTGAAAATGGACGGAGGCATCCAGTGACTACGTGCAAAGGGTCAATCAAAACACTATTTATAAAACACGTAAGAGCGCTGCAACAACAAACCGGATCCCAGTACTCAAGACAGCAGTCGAATAGACCACAAATAAGACAACTGCATGAGGTGTTTTACACCAGCACCCACCCTGAGCCCGCAAGTCGCCTCAGCAGCGGGATACGCGAAGAAAGTTTTTGCACAATGAAAAACAGTGATAATGGAACGTGAGTGATCTGTCCAGTTTTGCCCCAGGATAAATCTGAACTGGACAGAATGGTAAAAGTTGGTTGTTGTAAATTTTTAGCTCACATTTTTTCATAATTTGTTTATGGTGGAAAGTAGATTATACCTATAGACATAAAAAGAATAAGTCTTGATTGATTTCGGAAAAAGACTATTTCTCTGATACCCGAGACTGTTTTGCTTACTGTCGCCGTTGATAAGGGTAAAACGTTTTTGTTTGGAACAATTTCCAAACAAGTTCCATAATCATTTGAACCATGTACTTTCCTGCAGAAACCTCAGCAGCTTGCAGTTAAAGCCAAGTTTGGAATAGCAGAGTGGCAAATATGGCCCCGACCTTCTTAGCATCAAAAAAATCTTCGATGTTTTGTATTAACAGAACGACTTAATTCACAGTTGACTTTTCTGCGTCAAACCCAGTCTGTTCTCCAGCAAGCAATAGATCAATTGGTTTGATGCAGACATAGATAAGTGTCTCGAATTTCTTGCAGGGAACACAAAGCAAATATATTTGTCAATAACTCTTTCTTCGTCTCTTGGATTGCGAGCACAAGCGATCTTCCGTAGATTTTGGAAATTTGTAGTTGACGCAAGCATGAAGAAAGAAAGTTATTGTAATCAAGACTTCAAAACAACTCTTGCATGGATTATAAGCTATGAGCAGATGAAATCAGGAATCCAGAGTTTTACCGGGTATTGCGTGGAATTTATTGTTTTTATGTAAAACAATCAGATTAAAATATCCTGAAGTTTAACAAATCCTGTTAAATCTTTTCCAAAAAGTTACTTTAGTTCAAAATACAAAATTTCGATGCACTAAAAATTATTTGTTGGAATTAAAATAAATATCGTTTGTAATTTAAAAAAAACGGGTTTATTATTTATACTCTGGAAACTCTCCTTGAATAAGTACGCAAAATTTTGATGCTCTAAAAACAATTGTTGCTTGTAAAAGTAACAAAACACCATTTTATTGCATAAAACTCTGGATTTCGTTGTTGCTAAGTACGTGAAAATGTGGAATTTCGTTGTTGCAAAAATAATTGTTGTTTTTAAAAATCAAAAAAACCGTGTTATTACTAAAACTCTGGAAACTCACTCTCACCCAAACATTCAGAATTTCGATGCCGTAAAAACAATTTAAAAAGTAACAAAAAAACGTGTTATTAAATAGAACTCTGGATTTTGCTGTCGCTAAGTACGTGAGAATGCGAAATTTCGTTGTCGCAAAAATAATTGTTGTTTTTAAAAATCAAAAAAACCGTGTTATTACTAAAACTCTGGAAACTCACCCTTACCTAAGCATTCAGAATTTCGATATGTAAAAACAATTTAACAGTAACAAAAAACGTGTTATTGAATAGAACTCTGGATTTTGCTGTCGCTAAGTACGTGAGAATGTGGAATTTCGTTGTTGCAAAAATAATTGTAGTTTTTAAAAATCAAAAAAACCGTGTTATTACTAAAATTCGGGAAAGTTAGCTGTTATCTTTGTATGGCACAAAATAATGTTATTCTCATTTTGTCAGTTTGGTTGGTAGGAAATAAAAAGTTCTTTTCGAACTTCAAGAGTAGACCTTTTTTTGGTCTCCATTTGATTTTTGGAATAAATTTATTAAATAGTGTGCAATAAGTAAGAAAATTTTTCAGAGGAAAGAAACCACTTGATCAAACATTAGACTTTAGTGGGGTGTTTCTAAACGTTTTTCTACCTGCGGCACATTTTGGGACTTTTTCAAAATTCGCAGCACACTTGGATTCTTGATTTCTTGATTTTCGTTCCTAAAACTAATGTACTCTAAAGAAAGTCTTTACTTTGAATCTGTCTCGAATTTCTTATATTTCGTCCTCAAAAGTATTGTTCTCGAAAAGAAGGTCGCAGAGCAATGGACTAATGTTTTGCAAAAACTTTTGCTGCACACTTGGAAATCTCTACGGCACACAATTTGAGAAATACTGCTTTAGTACGTCATAAATCTATAAAAGTTGGAATTCCTGCTTTATTGTAATTCAATCGTATAAAACATATTTGTTTTCATTCTATGTCTTCTGTTTGCAAAGCTCAAATTTGAAAACTATAAACTTTTGAAACAATATTTTCAAAAAAGTAAACTTATACATAAAAAATACACCGGATTTTTTGGAGTGAGGAAAATTTCAACATAAAAACGGTCTATTATTTTAAATACAAAGTGAAAAGCAATTATAAAAAGTCAGGTGCTGTTTTTTGGCCCAGATGGTAGGTGCTTTCACGTAGCCTGGGCCGTAGGTAAGTCTGTTCATTGATTTTAAAAATGACAGACCGAAACCGAACCTACCAAAACGGAAGGGTATCCACCCATTCCGATGTTCAGTGTGGGTCTGCTAATCGGCAAACGTCCTTTTCAGGAAGGGGCAATGTTAAGATAAAACTGCCTTTTTCAGGGCACATTGCCAACAAGTTCTGAAGACCCACTATTCTTCAGCTGAACATCGAAGGCCTCACTGCAAGCAAGATGAACGTTCTCCATCACCTCGCTATGCAGTCTGAGGCACTCGTCATCCTACTGCAGGAGACCCACTGCACTGATGCAGAGAAGTTGGTACTTCCAAACTACCAATTAGCTGGGTCTTCTTTAAGCAGGAAGCATGACCTTGCCACGTTTGTCCACGAGCGACTGAGATATATGCTTTTGGACCAATCTCCACCGACATCGGAGATCGAATGGTTGTGTGTGGACGTTGATGGTTATAAAATAGTCAACGTCTACAAACCACCGCCAACGCGATTGCGAACCCTGGATCTCCCAGTGTATCCTCACCCCTGTCTGTACGCTGGCGATTTTAACTGTCGTCATGCTGACTGGGGTTACGATGACAACAGCCCGGACAGTGAGTGCTTGGCTGGTTGGGCAAGTATTAATTGTCTTGCCCTCCTATATAATGCCAAGGACGCTGCCAGTTTTTATTCCGCTGGCCGCTGGAACACTGGTACCAATCCAGATCTAGCTTTCGCTAGTGTAGGTCCAAACAGTCGCTTACCAGATCGACGTGTCCATGACAAGTTCCCCAGGTCACAACATCGACCTTCGCTTATTACACCACCAAGGTTTGCTATGGCAGTGCCAAGCATGCCTGTTAAGCGATGGAACTTCCGCAAGGCCAAATGGAGTCACTACATTGCTTTGACGAATAAATTCGCAAAGACTTTGTTGCCGCCTGATTCACTTGATGTGGATGCGGCTTACCAGGACTTCTGTAACAACATTACGAAAGCAGCCAAAAAGACTATCCCACGCGGGTATCGAAATAACTATATTCCGTGTTGGGATGCAGAATGTGAATCCCTCTATAAAACCTTTCTGCAGTTTCCTCAGGGAGACGACTCAAGTTTGGCTGCTACAGCTGTGCTTGCCAAGCTTGACAGAAAGCGGAGGGATCGATGGTCCGAAGCAGTTCGGAGCATTGATTTCTCACACTCTAGTCGAAAAGCGTGGAGTATTTTGAACAACCTTACTGGTAGGTCACGACACTCTCCTCGTCACTGTCCCATTTCAGCCGATGCTATTGCATCTCAGCTGGTTAGAAATGGGAAATACGAGGCTGTTGACCGCAAGTCATCTCAACTTGTCTTTCAAGAAGTGTCTGACCTTTGAAGGGCCACAACACCAGACGCAGTAAATATCTCTGACAATTTTTCACAGAGAGAATTTGCTGCTGCCCTTCAACATTTAAAACCAGGTAAAGCTCCGGGTCCCAATTCCATCTGCCCCGAGCTTATACTCCATGCTGGAGCTGCTTTGAAGTCCTAGTTACGTGACTTCCTTTCTTCCTGTTTGCGCCGACTCAAAATTCCCAAGATCTGGAGAAGAGCGCTTGTGGTCGCGATCCCAAAACCAGCAAAGCCCGTGGGGGACCCAAAGAGTTATTGACCAATATCTCTGCTCTGTGTCCCCTACAAGATCCTCGAGAGGCTTATCTACGCCTGCGTTGAACTGTTAATCGATCCACTGCTCCCTAAAGAGCAGGCTGGGTTCCGACGCGGGAAGTCAACCGTAGATCAAGCTGTTCTGCTAACTCAGAACATCGAGGATTCTTTCGAGGCTAAAAAGAAGGCCGGTGCCGTATTTATCGATCTGACAGCTGTTTATGATACTGTCT